>WURV02174325.1:0-13981 GCA_011762755.2 Epimenia babai | reverse complement strand
TATTATTTATAGAGGGTGCAATAAAGGCTATATTCTACTATGTACAAGAGCCCGTTGCCCTCTTTTAAATAGCTAATTTAAACCATTCGTCCATATACACGCAAGGTGTTTTATTCGATACAGATATATACAATATTTGCCACACAGGGTTGGTTTGCTGCAATACAATCATATTATTATTATTATTATTAGTAGTAGTATTTTATTAGAGAAGACGTGTGTAAATAATTGTACACTTAGGGTTCAGGTATTGTATGTGGTTAGGAAGACCGAATTCTCAAATCATTCCATTTATAACGTTGTTGCATTATTCTAGTAGTCTGTTCACAAAGGAATCAACAGTCTAAGCTGAAGTAACCAAGGAAATGAATATAAATTATAAAAAAAACAGATACAAACACTTTAAAATCAGATGATCTATAATACATCACTATACGTCCTCTATATTTTTTACTATGCACTATGGAATTCCTATAACAATAAAATATTCAGTATTCAATATTACTTCAATTTATATGTACTTATTGTAATTAACTATACATACTATCAAATTAATAAATTAATACCTATTAAAAATTATATCAAAATTAATAGAAAATTCACGAAAAGTTATCGCCAGGCTAGAGATCCTAAAAAAAAAACACGTTTTTATAGGATCTCTGCGCTAGGCGATAGAGTATGACATTTCAAGGTCGTTTATTGAAACCATAGTTACCAAAATGGCGGGAACCAACAACTTTATTACGCATGCGTACTACGCGTTAATTTGAATGTCAACTGCTTCCGTTCTAACTTTCTTGGATAAAGATTTCTGATTTGACACCCGAATCAATCTGTCTGTGGATATAAAATTTAAAATTTGGTCTTAAATGTGGTCTGGTTTCTCTCTTGTATTACATTAATAATCATTACTGTTACTTGTGAGCTATCTCGAGACGTGACATTCCTTTGTTGCTCACTGAGGTCGGATTCCGTGTGACTGTATAGCTTAACGCTGGATTCAGAATCAGTGAACCGGCCGTTACCTAAAATCTAAATTCAATGAGTAATACCAATCGCAACATGGACATCGGTCATTTGGCTGTTGGAGTCAATGTGGACATACAGAGAACTGATGGTGAATATGATAGTTAATTTTCCATATTAAACACATTTACTCTTTTTCTCTGGACTTAGTATGAATATAGCAAGGAGGAACCAACTTTCGATCACCGTTTTAAATAAACTATTTCGCTAAAAGTAAAACATACTTATGAAGGTTTTGATAAAATCACGATTAAGAATTGACTAGTTGAGACTAACTTGTGACTCTATAATTCGACATTTCATGTCACATCTGATGTACGAACATCGTAATGACGTCGTTGCTACTATTTACGAAAAGATCGAGTTGGGGGTTTCCGATCAAATTGTGGTTATTATAAGATATATGCTGCAAGTATTTTGGTCGCAGTGTATCAGTGCGATCCGCCCGCCTAAGCACGGCAATGATACCCGAGATAGCAGATGCGCTATCGCTAATCCCTGCCTGGATTGCATTAGTTAACCGTATCGTATTTTGTAATTGTAACAATAAGCTGGGATTAACTTGTCTATGCCATTATTTGCTCTTGAGAAAGATACCCTCTTAAAAACTGTCATAAAACGAATTTGCTTTAGTTGTTATATTGGGGATGATATCAGGTGCAGTGAACTAGTGCGATCCGGGTTAGGGTTAAGGTTAGCAAAAACATTAGAATATATGCTGGTATCATGATGGAACATCAGCAGCCGGATAGCATTAGTTCACTGCGCCCAATATCATATTGCAAAACCACAGAGTGAGCAGAGAGTTGTCCATTGGCCATTCCTACTACTCTCTGAATGCTTACAGAGATCTTGCATATGTTAAACATTGCACTAAATTGATGATACTCTATTATCTGCATCAATGTGATGAAGTAACGGAGAGGTAAGCATTATAGAACTGCCCCTAAATATAGCAACGCTAAATGGAAGATGTCTTTATATACATTCAGGGCAAGGGCCACTCATACTCCCAGTGGCATACAGAGTTTATAGCCTTTGTAGCCACAGTTTGTATACTGCATTGACCGAGGATTGAGCCAAGTTTTCTTGAGTGTATTACAATAATTTAACGACTACGGTGCCCACCCGCTATGCAGCGTGTATGCAATTGATCTCAAAGACTGTAGGGCAGTTCGTGAAGCATGATTAGTGGAGAGCAATTTTACTATCAATGTACACTATGTATGCTAAAAAACATAGAGCCATTTGTCAGAATTACATGTGCCTAATGGCAAAGGGTTGTCTAGTTATTTTACAGTAGATGTATTTTCAACATTCACTACACATTATATATAAATAGTATTTAATATTAGATCCATCACTTGCACCTGTATGATTCTAATTAAATAATTTATGTATATTACAGGTCGCATGCATTCGGCCGTTATCAGTGGATTCAATTTGGTAGATGGGGGTGTGACTGTAGAATGGTTTGAGAATGGAGAAACAAAGGGAAAAGAGGTGAGAAATATTCAGATTGCATATCTATATTTGTATAAACCTCTTATAAGTCTTCTGAATAGATATCATGGCTGTTGTAATGTATGTATGTATATCTTTATTAGGTATAAATTATACCAAACAGCACCGATAAACATAATAACATAATAATTCTAATACAAATAATAACTAGTAAATACACAGCATATAAATATCTGCGTATGGTGTTACATTAATAAATGTAATAGTCATGTGTTTGAATCTACCTCTTATTTCAGCTTTGCCTCGGTGATATGTGATTTATGTTTTATTTTCTTCATGTTTTACCCCTTCCTGCTAATCAGTTTGTCTCAAGGAACTGTTGCTGCGATGGTTGGCTATCATATGATATGCGTTCACTATTATTCAGTTATGTCTGAAAACTATTGGCTGATATAGCATGTACATAAAAGTACTTCACCTTCTTACCTAACCATTCTGGCCTCTTGTTGGTGCTTCTGTATTCGTCACCATGTGGAGTTGACTATAGCATTTTACATCAGAATTGTAGGCGGTGTTTTTACTATAATTTATTTATGTCCAGATTGATTTGGAAACTATATTTGAATTGAATGGGCATATGCGATCAGCCCAAGGAGAACCACCGGCCAAGGTGAGTTATACATGAATTCAAATAGGGAAGTAATAATTCTCTTGACATCATGTCATTGAGACATAATATAAAGCTGCATACTGATAGGTAAAAGGCTCGCTACTTGTCATAATTTGTCATCCCAATGACTAGTATGCTAAAATTCCTTGATATGTATTTACTAGACATATTCTGTAGTGAATTCAATGGGCTATTACAATAAGACAATTGTTGCACAATACTAGTTTTAGTAACCTCGTGGAAATCAAACTGAACTGATTGTTACGGCTCTTTAGCATACTGCATAAATTTGCTTCGTTATAATGATGTAATACATTCAGTATTTTTCTCTGAAGTATTGTTATTTCGTTAATGTTTGTGATATGTTCGCTTTCTGTCTTATAAAGCGAGCTATGGAGACTAAAAAGAGCTGTAACTATGGCCATGGTGATTTTGCATCCGATGACCAGAATGTTAAGGTAGAGTAGCGTCGGTTTACCTAATCAGGTTGTCATTTTTAACTAATTTTACTTCATTCCATGTGCTTTTCCAACAAATATTGCTGAATTCACGGTGGTGGGATCAGTTGGGTTCATCATCTATTTTAATTATTGAAATTTTTTGCTTGTTTTATTTTACTGTTAGTCAAATATTTCAAGTTGACAGTTCAATTTTGTTACTTTATTATTTTTCAGATAGTATCCAATCTTATGAATAACTGAATGCATTTACTCTCTTCTAATTTTGTAGATATTAGAACTAATGAAAGAATTCTATTTCCATTTGAAGCGTAAGAAATTTTTAGACGTGTTTGTGGTTTTTGGTCGAGTTATATGGCCAACAGATACATTTTATTGCCAGACACTTTATCTTGAAGTTATACTGTATTTTGGACACAAGGTAATTGTCATATGTATTAAGCACGATATTCTCTTGCATTTATTCATTTAACTGCTAGGCTTCTTTAATTCGGTAACCTACAATCGGAAGTGGTGTAAGGTTACGGTACTGTCATGTGGTACCGTCCACCATTGATTGTTGGTCTTCACCTTTGTTACTGGCATTGATCGTTTTTTCGAGCTACTCTGAATCAATAGGACATAACGACAGTGTCATCGGTGATCTAAACTGAAACTGTTACCCACAATAACAATGTTGCAACAATAACCACTGTCTGACACGTGATACAAGTAACGGATGGTCAATACATAATAATATACAATAGATAACAAGAAATGGCATGATCGTGTCGGTGGGGGCAGAGATTCTTGCAATATAGAGTTGATTTCAGGGTGTGAAATTTCTAACCAGGAAACACAGATAAGTTTGTATCTCATAAGGGCACTCTTTTGGCATGTTCAAAAAACATACATGAATGTTACATAGAGCCAGGCTGTAAATAGATGGATCATGCTAACAAAATGTTGTATGATAGCATACCCTGTGATTTGCCTTATTGACATTTATTTTAAGGGCTTATACCAGCCTTGAAAGTATGGCTGATGTTGTAGTTAATTAAATACCTCAGCATTCATAACTACTTCTAATGCTTAAAAATGAGCACAAAAATAAAAGTCATGTACTCCCATGACTTATATATTCTGCTGATAAAGAAATTAACTATTTATGGTAAAGAAGCTTGTTTAGAATGACTGTTATTTCTGATGGTGCGTATGGCTATGGGCATGCAGTGCTTGCAATTATTGGCCATCGTTCTCAATGTGGCCTGGTTTATACAGTATCCCGAATGTGTAACAGATGTCTTGGTGTGGTACTGCTGCTCATTGTACATGGAATTTATTAACGATTTAGGCCTGTAATTAATTATTTTATTCTACAGATTTTTTAACAAATCGTCTGAAAGCCATCCCATATTACAATATTACAGTGGTTGTGGTATAAGCACAATAATCACATTGTTATATGCTTTTTTATTTGACGTTAATAATTTGAAGGTTTCATGAATTGAAAATTATTGATCATTCTTTGGATGATAGTTCGGGTGAGCGGTTATGACTCTTTTTGGTTAAAACGTGTTTATTATGCGATATTCTTGTCGTAAATGACAAATGTTGATGCTTTTGATGACAAATTTTGACTTGGGTCTTTGCGACTTTTTAAGGGTAATTCATGTAATTCCTAGTTCCTAGCCATCTTAATGTCGAGGTCCCCAGTGTATTTATGCGCTTTCCCTCATTGTCGCTATAAAAATATTTTGTTTAATGTTTCATTGCATTCAACTCTTCAGTAGACATGATATAATAGGTTCTCATTGGCTAGGGACATACAGGCCATACACGAGCATTTTGGATTTTCCACATATTTTTCTGGTTTCATGATAGTTACCACACGCCTTATTTGTAGAGTAACCGATCCGAAAAGGAGAACATGCGAGGCATCCCAAAGCGAGGTAAGAATTTATATTTATTATAATTCATTCACAATAACAGGTACGGGGACACGTCAACAACTTGCCTAGATGAGCGTGACGTAATTCCTGTGAGTAATGCTGCAGCTCACCGTTTTCACAAATGTCACTTTTCTGCATACATCCAAGTTGCTATGCACTTGTGTGATTTTGTAAAGATTATTATTTGGCTGGCATTGTTGGTTATCTTCTTGGCTATCTTAGCCTGTTGTTATGCACTGGTTCATCGTTTCATCATGTTGTAGAAGATTCCGTTGCCAAAGTCCCGAAGCTGGGTAGATAGTTGAACTTCGGTTATTAACACTGCTGGTTCAAATGCCAAGAGACTGTTTCACCAGGTAACGCATCCCTCAACATAAGTCAGAGCAGAGATGATGATCATGAACAGTGAGATGACGAGAGAAGGCAGATCTAAGTGCCAAAGTGCCATAAAAGATGGTACTGATAGGATTTGAATGTAAGCAAGAAGCTTTAGCGTATACGCTGGCCATTGGTAAACGGCATTTATGGCACATACAATATAATGATTAGAACTTAGCTCCTATCAATGGCTGATATATTATATACATATGTATATAGCCGCATCGTTGCATAATCATGTGTTTATAAATAAGTATATTTAGCCTCTTGGAAAAACAGTTATATTCCAGCATACGTCGATACATTTGCAATTTGTACCAGTGTTCAAATGGATAAAAGTATGATAATATAACTCGATTTTGCGACCGACTGGAGATACAATCGTCGAGTAATACGACTAGCTGATTATGTGGTCTCCTTACAGATATATCATCGGCAAAGTCTCGTCGTAGTTTTGCCGCTCGTCAGATCCCCGTGCGCGAAACGAAATCCGTGGCAGTGGTGGCTCCCGTGAATCCACCCGTAGAGTCTGTCGTCATGACAGAAGCAAAGAAACCCAATAGTAAGATTCTCTTAGTCTCATTGTGCCGCTCCTTCTTCTGTTGATATAGTTAGAAATAATATAGCAGTCATTATAATACATGGAATTTTTGCGTGCTTCCTAAAGCAAATTGTCAGTAGACACGATCGTGATTCATGATTGAACAAATAGTATTTTTAGAGATGCCCTGAAATGGTTGCGATATGTGGTAGTTCTCAATGAATCGACTGATTACTGGGCTAGTGAATCATTGTGTAGGCCAATCTTGGCCCTTTACAAAGCTATGCACAAATCTCTACCTTTATTCTTACAACTATGTCAACTGTTGTCTGTTATTAATTTTTCCCAGCCTTTGCTTAGTTTCTTATAGGAGATATGTAGGCATTGATGTTAGAAAATGTTTAATATATTTATTTGTTATAGGTGACTGCATGTTTAATTATTCATCATTAAATATATTTTCTCTTCTGCCATATCACCCATTATCTTAACATCATGAAACATCGTAGAGATGACATTCACATCAGAAACAGTCCAGCATCGTTTGATCCGGGCTGTTTTCCAATATTTTTCCATGATAAAGGTGCGGGGCTTTTTGGTGACGTAGCTGCCTTCCCTATACACCTGTGACCGTTGTTGGATAAGTGCTTTTACGGAGCAGTTTATTTCGTACATTACATTTAATGAATGTCACTCTTTTTCCTTTTATTTGCAGCGAGGCGAAAGTCAAACTGTTTGAAGGAGGTTGAGAAGATCCGAGTGAAGCGGGATGAGCGCAGAGCTGCGCAGGTCGCGATTAAAGAATACGCAAACCAAGAGTACGATACGTCGCATCCATGCTGGGAATTCCTTGCCATGATCAGGTACTACATGCAGGTACTTACGGTGATTGATGCATCAAACTTCATAGGGGCAATAACAGTTATACACAGGTTTCTCTCACGGCATGTATTGTTGCGTTTTTACAGTGGATTGGATGTTAATTATTTTATTGTTTATAGAATGTTTGTGTATGTAGTTTAAGTTTAATTCACTAAAAGTTAATCCTCTTTTCATAGTTGGACAGTACCAAATAATACCAAACACTAATCTGTACACATTCAGTACATGTTTAATAGTGTACTTTATCTATAAATGGCATGTTATTACATTTTTATAGAAAGCTTTCCTGTGTATTTTGTATTGTTCGTAAGGCAATGTTTGTTATTCTTTGTGAAGTTTAATTTTAATTAACTAACAGTTAATCCTGCCTGCATTTTTCATAGTTGGACAGTACCAAATAATACCAAAGACTAATCCCGGCACATTCAGGACATGTTTAATGGTGGACTTTATCTGTAACTGGCATATTATTCCATTTTTATAGAAAGCTGTTACTTTCCTGTGTATTTTGTATTGTTTGTAAGGCAATGTTTGTTATTTTTTATTTGTAGCTCATTCAACAATTATTTTAGGAAGCTCATTAGTGTTTTTAGTGCAAATTTATATGTATGTTTTTTTCTGACGTTGCTTAGGCCATATGACTGTTTTTAATTAGTGTATTTATTGATGTAAAGTGCGTTAGAGAGCAATGTTATTAGTGGACTTTGACACCTTCTAGTGTAATACATAGTGTATACATATTTCAGTGTTTTAAGGTACTTTGGGATCTGTATTTATAGACTTTGTCTCTCTTTCCTCTCTGGCTACAGTAGAACATAAATACAACAAATTTATATAGAATGATTGATCATAAATGTTGATTACATTTTAGATAAGCGATTTGTTATCTGTGCCCATCCAGAGAGTACCGGAACACATTGGACTACCGACCACTGACATCATCCGAGCCACCGATAGAACACCAGATTTGTGTGTGCGTTCGCAAACGACCCCTCGGCAAGAAAGGTTGGTCATCACCGAGGTCAACCGCGTATATGTAGATTACTGTGTCTCTTGAATTGTTTCGCGTGCGCACATGTGCAAATTGCTGCATCAGTTGAATAGTTTTATGTTGGCGCGCATGTGTGTAGATTGCTCCGTCGATTGAATTGTTTCACGCGCGCGTGTATGTGTACATTGCTGCGTCGGTTGAATTGTATTATGTGTGCGTGTGTGTAGAACACTGCGTTGGTTGAATTGTTTCAGGTGCGCATGCGTGTAGATTGCTGTGTTGGTTGAATTGTTTTCTGTGCGTGTGTGTAGATTGCTCCGTCGATTGAATTGTTTCACGTGCGCGTGTATGTGTACATTGCTGCGTCGGTTGAATTGTATTATGTGTGCGTGCGTGTAGATTGCTGTGTTGGTTGAATTGTTTTCTGTGCGTGTGTGCAGATTGCTGCATCAGTTGAATTGTTTCACGTGCGCGTGTATGTAGATCGCTGTCTTGGTTGAATTTTTTCTTGTCTATTGTCGACTTTTGTGAGCGATGTTTATTAATGAGTTCCCCTTTCCTTATTTAAAAGGCCGTATCGCATGCTGCTATCTTCGCGTTTTTATAGAGTTGGCCAAACGCGAGGTCGATGTGATCACTGTGCCCAACAAGTCCAACCTTCTCGTCCATGAGCCCAAGACCAAGGTCGACCTGACCAAATATCTAGAGAATCAAAGCTTCCGATTTGACTATGCCTTTGATGACAATGTCAACAACGAGGTTGTGTACAGGTGAGACCGATTATATATTAGATTTATATATATTTATAATAATTATTAGCAGATATCCATGTTTAAGTACGGTGTGTGTGATATCTCAGCAACTGCTCACTCATGAATGGTAATTCTTTTCTCTTATTAGAATATTTCGGTAAATGTCGTAATTTATACAGGAATCTGGATTATAATCTTAACTAAAATGACTCAAAAAGTCCCAGCAGGAGGTGTCACTAATCAAAAGATGCAGGGAGGGCAGCTCTATAACAGGCCCCTCACAAATTTACATTTCCAGTGCATATTAATTTCTGTGGCCACAAATATATTTCACTGGTACTTATTTATGGCTTAGTGGACCAGAGAAGCGGGCATAAAGAACCTTACAACAGTATACAACAAATACAATTTGTATTATCCAAGCGTACTGCCAGCTCAGCATTCGCGTTCCCAAAAAATACTTTATTGATGTGTTTATAATTTTGCCTGAAAGTTACCAAATGTAATAAATGTCACTGCAAAGCACATTCTTTTAACCCGAGTTGGAATTAGTTTATCTAGTTTATCATCTCTTTTCAATTTTCTGTTGCCATACTTCGAATTTCTCAGAGCGCCATCATCCTAGTTTTTTTCGTAATAATTGAGCGAATGCAAGCTATTTAAGCCAATTGGGTAATTTCTGTAAAACTACTCCGGACTGGATTGTTTCCATTAAACTCCTTGTTAGTTTTAGCTCAAACTTATGAAACCAAATTGCTCCTGATACAGACTAGGATATCATAGACTTTCATTATGTTATGTAGGTTTACAGCCAAGCCATTGGTTGAGTGTATCTTCGACCGAGGAATGGCGACTTGTTTTGCTTATGGTCAAACAGGCAGTGGGAAGACTCATGTGAGTGACATATTCTTTGATTATACCTACGGACTTTTGGCTAAGTGCATCACTGTAATAGTGCTTCAGCTGCATTTTTAACTATATCAATAAAAAGAACACGGTTCTATTAGCAGTTATTAGAATACAACAGAATATTATACCATTTACATTGCCTTAGCAGTTAAGAGAATACTGTACTATGTACACGGCTTTACTATACAAGAGAATACTGTACTGTCTAGCTACATTTTTTCCTATACCGATCAATAGAATACTGCACTACTATCTGTGTAATGCAAAGATTGTCAGAGGGGTATATGAATTCAAGGCGTTGATTTGAAAGTATTTTGCTGGAACATTCTCTTATTGTTGGATGTTATGTGATTTCTGTTGCACTGGAATTGTGTTATTGTGTACATTTGATTTTGGTCACACAGACCATGGGCGGAGACTTCTCAGCCAAAGGTCAGCAGGACACCACGAAAGGCATATACGCATTAGCAGGTCTCTACTTTAGATAGAAATTTGTCCTTGCAACTGGTCAGTTGTTACTAGACTGTAATTTACGAACGTATGTTTTTTCCATACTAACCACCCACCATGCTGTTTAGTTTTCATTCTCTGCATAAGCTCAATTCTGGGTTGAGTATAAAGTATAAGGAACACCATTAACATTTTATGTGATTCTGTGAAGGTTGTAGGTAGTCTCGTGTAGTGGTTCCTAAAGTTTTATTAAAGTCTATTAAAGAATGCATTATAAGTATGCACCAATTTTGAAGACCATTTAAAATTTTATTTCTCTAAAATTTACTCATAAGCTCATTTTATTTTTTTATTATTTAATCTGTCCCGGTAACGTCTAATGTACTGTATGATCGAAAGTTTGTGGTGTTCGCAAATGCCTGGAATTAGCCAGTTCAGGCAGGAGGGATAGGTAAATGTTAAAAAAGTGAAACATTTATAGACCGCCAAGCATCAGCCGAGGCTCTGGGATGCGGCTTACAATGAGTGTTTTGTTAGCTTGGCTGGATTCAGGGCGGATGCGATACATTCGATACTCGCATATCACTCTCCAAAGAGGATATCGAGCATCTACCCATTTTGGTGACTAGTTTACTCCTGCAATCGGGCATAAATGACTTGTTGACGATCATTGCAGAAAAGTCCACCGTTGGGCGGTCTCGAACCAGAGACCTTTCGGTTGTGAGTTCTGTGCTCCTACCAATAGACTAACTGCTTCAACATCACGCAGATCAGCGCCGCTGCAGCTAGTAGCCAATGACAATTATTGGAACTCTGACTTTAATTCATCATTTTCTAGAGTCTCCTGTTAGCTGAGTGTCGGCTATTCGTTACTCTCTTAGGGCATAGGCTCCTAAAATAGATTATTCATTACACTTAGGAAAATAGGTACCTCATTACACTTTGGATAAATGGGGATGAGAAGTAGATTAATCATTACACTTAAGAAATTAGGTACATAAAGTAGATTATCATTACACTTTGGGTAAATGGGTATGTAAAGTAGACTATTCATTACAATTATGCCGTTCACATTTTTTATGGATTTAAAGTAGGTTCTACGTCTTGGCTCCACCTTAATGAAATATTTTATCTTTCTCCAGCATCATTTGTGCTATAGATATAGTAGAGAACACACTTTAATCTGTTATTTCACATCTGTTCTATGGCCTTTTTTCCCAGCCCGCGATCTTTTCATTCTCCTCAACTCGAAATATAAAAAGCTAGACTTGGTCGCCAGTGCTAGCTTTTTCGAGATATACAGTGGCAAGGTCGGTTCAGTAACATGTCCATCACCGTGTTGTGAAACATTTTACCGTACAATCATGTTGCTGTTTTTGTTTCCCTACATCAAGCTTTGAGGTATGCATATTTTGATAAGAAATACAAGACAAATGCTGTGATTGTAAATTTTCTTATGAATATTCGATATAATACACCGTGTTACAAATTAACAATATCACGTTTGCCGCCAAGCCCGAGTGGATAATAGTAGAGAGATGTGTTTTTCTGTGTTGCCATATCCAATAGTAACATTTAATAAAACTGACAGTAACACTTGATACAAGTAATTGTAACACGTAATAACAGTAAAGGTTGGTAACACTTGATAAAAGTAATGGTAATACTTATAAAAGTAACTGTAATGCTTAATAAAGGTAAAAGGTAAAGGCGAGGTTTTGGTGCGACTTTATAATTAAATGTCAGTCGCACGTACAACATTGGCCCGTTACATTCCTAAGATAGTTTTATAATAAGCCATTCCACAACAAATCTTTCTCAGTATTCAAGAACAAAAATCTTGCTCTTTTTTTATTATAATAAAGGTTACGGGAACAATTTATATAAGTAAAGGACAGTCATATTTAATTAAAGTGGGGGACGGTAACACTTAATATTTCACTACTAAGATAAATACTAAGGCATGCTATCATTTGCTTAATGTACAGAATGGTTGGTTTGAATATTTGACTTCCTATGTATGTTGAATTGTATTGTTACAGGTGTTTTGACTTGTTATGTATGTAGTATTGTATTGGTGCAGGTGTTTAATTATGTAGTGTTGTATCGGGGTGCAGATGTTTGACTTGTCAACTATGTAGTATTGTATCAGGGTGCGGGTGTTTGACTTGTGAACCATATAGTATTGTATCGGTTCAGGTGTTTGACTTGCTCAACAACAAGTGTAAACTACGGGTTCTGGAGGATGGCAAACAACAGGTGCAAGTTGTTGGTCTCAAGGAAGAGACGATAGTGAGGGAGGAGTCTGTACTCACCCTCATACAGCACGGCAACACCGTCAGGTACCACTGTTTTCTCATGTTTTGTACTGCAAGCATAAATGTAAGCACATTATTTCAGTTGTCTCAAATTATACCATTCCCGGAAAATGTCGAGTGGTAGGAGCACTGGGCTCATGAGTGAAAGGTTGCAGGTTGGAAACTGCCTGCCAGTCAAATTTTCTGCAATGATTTATCCCCGATTGCTGGAGTAATACCATCTCCAAAATGTGTAGATGCTTGATATTATCTTTGTTAGGTGATATATGAGTGTTGAAGGTTTCATATCTGGGCCGAATATAGCTGCCATAAAAATACAATGTAAACTGCATCTGGAAGCCTTGGCTGATGCATGCAAGTCTGTAGATGTTTTCTGTACCTTTAGTGATCGTGTTTTATTCAGCCTTTTCTCATGTTTTCATAGTTACTATTTTATAACTTACTATATAATAAAATAATGTGTTTTCAAGAGTAGTTTTTCTGCATTTTTAGCACTATCTTGGCCCATTGGATATCATTAACCCTTTTTTAACAGAACATCTGGTCAGACATCGGCCAATCAACATTCATCGCGATCTCACGCCGTATTTCAACTTATTCTCAGAAAACGGTGAACTTAGTGTGTAGTGTGTATATTAATGTGTATACCCCACGTATACCGATAAGTGATGCCAATAGCCTGTTGTAAGGTTCAACATACCCATGTGTAAATCCACGCAATACATACCTTAGAACTGGGTTAATGTTAACATTATTAGCATGGATTAGTGTTAATGGAATCTCGCATTGACAGAATTTTATTTCATGCTATTTCTAGCTCACCTGAACTTATGCTCTGTGAGCTTTTCTGATCATGGTTCGTCCATCTATCCATCCGATGTTAGCATTTTCTTAAAAAGTCTTCTGCAGAACCGCTTATCGCATAGGTCTGCCATTTGGACAATATTGTTCTTGAGTTGGTCGGTCTCTTCTAGTCCTAGATATGTTCATTGTATCGTCATCGCAGCAAGGGGGGTAACTTATGTCAATGTTCATATTTTTCTTGAAAATCTTAACCATTTTTGCTGTCTGCCATTTGACAAATGTGACCCGACATCCCAAAATTAGTCGGATGTCAGAAACGGGTTTATTATAGATTCAGGTAGACCATTCCATTCTGATCAAAACACAGAAAGAATAATGAAAATCCATCCATAAATAAAAAAGTTATA
>WURV02174313.1:0-31018 GCA_011762755.2 Epimenia babai | reverse complement strand
ACCCACTACGCACGTGAAACGTAATCATCTTGTCCAATAATAATCACGCAAGACTTTTGCAGACGAACTTCCAATTTGAAGCGATGTACCCGGAAGTGACTTTCATTGCAAGAAATTTACGCTATTTAAAGATTTTTTTATTATTTCACATTACAGTGAAACTTGTATTAAGCGACCGTCCGCGGGACCGGCGTAAAACGGTCGCTTAAGACAGGTGGTCGCTGAATACGGGTGGTCGTTAGAGCAAGTTTCACTGTATCTTGTTATAGTTGACTTATTCTAACAATATTTGCTTCGAATTATTTGCGCAACTGCAGACGCTATCAGCCGTCGAAATCACTTCCAGGTGTATGTAGATCGAAGTAAAAAACAAAGGCGATAATTGCCAGGGCCCTATTGTCAATAAGTCTCGAACCACAGATCCACTTGGGTAAATCAACGAATCCACTTCCTACTTCCTGTCTACTTTGACAGTTTCGTTTTCAGTTTGTAAACAAAAATAAGGCAAGTCAATGTTGTTGCAAATGTTTTATTATTTAAAAAAAAAACAATTAAATTAAAGGTAAGATATCAGTGCTCCAAGCAAGGGGTGCGACTTATATGATGCTGCGACTAATATGGCGGCCAGTACGGTAGACACTCTCATGGTGTGTTTTACTTTACTGTTTTATTAATTCATGAGTTAGTTACCGTTCTGCGCTGAATGCTGATTCTGTGTCGATCAGTATAACGGAAGATGATGGGCGGCTCGCAGACACGATCGCTGATAACATCAAACAAAACTGAGTTTTACCGCAACCGGGTGGACCTGCAATCTGAAAATAACAAAATCATGACATGACATTAACAAAAACAACAAAGTTAATGTATTGTTGAGTATGTATCTCCTGATAAAGCAATCACAGCTATAGTAGGATAAAGGTAACACTGCAAACTTTAATAAAAACAACATTTATATAAAGTAAATATCGGCCCAATGCATAACTCATCTAAATGTGTTAAGAGTACACTCCGATGATACGCATTCCATTTAGACGCATGTCCATTAGAGGTATCGCGTAAGACACTGGTCAGTGAGAAGTATCAATAATAAGATACACATCATCAAGATGCATATTATAATAGTTGTCTCTATTCAAATGTACATGGTCAGGTCTATGACACTATCAATATAATGTAATCAATCATCTCTATTCAAATGTACATGGTCAGGTCTAAAACTCTATAGTCAATACCTTTGAGCAACAGTGATTTTTCTGTTTATGAGAAAGATTACTAGTTTGAATCCACACAAAGAACCAACCAGGTATTTCTTAACATGCCTTCCATAATATCAAATAAGATTCGTATTTAAGTGGTTTAGTGAAGTAGATTTCGTAAGTTCGGCTATGAATAAAGTCTCACTTAAATCCTGCTTGTTACCTTTTTATATGGGGAACATGGCAAGCCACAACCTCTATATACAAGAGGCCAAAGAGGCCTCAAGACGCTCACCTGAAGAAAAAAGACAGAAAATGACGCCAAGGAGGCAATATCTTGATATTAGAACGAGAGGACAACAAGGAGACTGCTTGACATCAAAAACAAGAGACCAAAGAGACCGGACAATACCCATTACGATACTGAAACAAGACAAGAGGCCAAAGAGACCCGACAATTTCCATTACGACACACGAAAATACAGATCTGTGGAAAAAACCTAGGCCAAAATCACATCTAATTGCCTAAATAGAGATGCCCTAAACAAATCTGAATGAGACCTACAGAGATAATATCTTCCAAATGGCAGCCCTTCACACTAAGCCGACATGGAGATGAGGATTTTCAAATCAAAGTCAATAGAAATCACCCCCTTTGCTCCCACAATGAGATGCTGAATAAATCAAAAAGATACTTTAAGCAAGGACAATATCTGCCAAATAGCAGACCTCTGCGATATGCGGTTCATGAGAATATTTTTTTAAGAAAATGTTAGCATCGGATGGACGGACGATGGAAAAAGTCCGATCAGAAATCCTCACCGGGGATTAGCTCAGGTGAGCTAATAATGTATGAAGACATTTTGCAGTAATTGCTAATTAGAGAGGTGGTAAAGTTTAACATGATCCAATGAACAGGACTTTTACGAGGTAAGTGAAGCTTCAAACGCATGTCTTATGGCTACGCACCTCAGTTAAACTGCCATAAGGGACACCACCATGTAAGACTTTGTCAAGATCCGGGAGGGATGTGGGCAAAAATTGTGAATTACTGCCCTTACGCGACTTGAGCAGACTTGAAGCCTGTTAAAAGTGACTATAGCAATTATTTAAGAATATATATATTTAAGATATCACTAGATTTGAGATTGGCAATACATATGATATAAAAACATATCAAGATTTTTCATTGAAAAACAAATGATACAAGAAAAGCAGATAAACAGTTTTAGGTTTTAACACCCATTTCCACACATTCATACACACAGAGAGATGAACATACCGTCGTGACAGTGGGGACAGTAGCCTCACTACAGGCAGCCACCAACTGCTCTATGCAGCTCATTGTTGCACCTGACACTTCCATTAACTCTAACATGGTCTTTGATAGAACATCCTGCATGTTCAATTCAATTTAACGTAAATAATATTACACTCTGTAGAAACTCAAGCGCCGTATATACAAAAAAAAAACATAAAAAATCATCAAAAGATGAACAGTACAAATTTATATAGGCAGCACGTACTTCACGGACAGAGAACTTAAAAATATGCTCACATAGACAATGGCTTATCAATACATTTTAACTGCAGCAGTTTGAAAGAATATTTCGATGACATTGTATTATATTTGAATCAACTGTCAATAAAATTTGCTATGATAGCTTTGAATGATACCTGGCTATATACAACTTCTCAGACCACCTTGATGGCTATGTTTTTTACGAAATGTCAATAGAGCAAAGGAGCAAGGAGTTAGTCTGTTTATCTGGGATAATATATATAATAACTGTTTGAATTTTGTTCTCCTCAATGAATAAACATTATGATCATTATACTGCTAAAGTGATATGAATTGATATAACGCAAGTTAATGGACTACAATCATAACAAGAAAAAATAAACATTTCAGTACAGTCTCAAAAACACATCATGGAATGCAATACACATAGGCCACAAAAAGTGCAGAAAACCAAAAAAGAAACATGTATTTGAAACGTAATATTTTAAATAAAAAATAAGCTTTTTCATCGCTTATTTCAGTCATTTCTAACAGATTATCTTAAAAAAATATTATTACATCGTGTATACACAACCCTGTGTACAGTGCCGCGTTCAGAATATAATCTTACAGGGGGTTGGGGGGCTGTCCCAAATGTCAACTAGTTAATTCTTGTTGTTAATTGTGATTTTATAAAAATCCTTCAGATGTATATTTTTGTTAAATCTATTATTTAAAAGGTGATCGAAAGTCGGTTACCCTTGCTATTGACAAAAGGTGGGGAATTTGGGGTCAGCGGTTCCGTCAAAAAATTGGAAAATCGGGCATGTCGTGTATTCTAATGAGCAGGGTATGGGGCATTTAGGTTTCCCAAATGGCACCATGTGCAAATGTGACATATGACAGTTTATAAGCGGTTTATAAACCATGGTAGCACATATCAATCAAGATAGTTGGTTGTAGAGATTGATAAAATAATATTAAAATTAATATATTAATTCAATGGAATACAAATTATTAACAGTAAAAATTTATGCAATTATAAAAATGATTTTAACGGTACTTCAGGTTCACTGCTGTTAGATTATTATTTTTTTATTTTAATCGTGCTAATAGTTTTACTCTCTCGAAATTAATTTTTAGTTTTGTTACCTTGCATGTTATCAAATTATTTTTTGTTAATCGATCCAACATTTCCTGAGGCAAGCCCAGACGATATATTTTCTTCATTTCGCCATATATCGATAAAAATTGTAAAAAAATAAGCTTTCATAAATCCATAGTACGAATGGAATTTGTCGTTGAATTTCTGATTTTTCGGTATTACTATACAGTAAACGCAAGGAAACCAAAATTGAAACTCATGCGTTGAGCAATGGTAGCAAACCATAATTGAAAATAATTACTTTAATAATTAAATTCAAAATAGGAAGCAAATTTTTAAAATAATTTTCTCATCTTATAAATGCATGTATTAATTTTAAAATTTATTAATTGATAATTTATTTGAACGCATGTTTAATGCGCTTATGAAAAATAATTTTCAAACATATTTTATCGCAAGACGATTCCCACTTAGTGATCCCGTTTATCAATCGTAAATGTTTGACAGTTTCTTCGCCAACTCGACAACAATTGTAATTCAATACGTAGTACCTACTCTTAACGATCGCTCTGACTAATAAAATGGATCGTCCTGCTGATTACGGACAAAATCAATGTAAGGTTGTTGATACAATGCCGTTTGAACTAACTAACTAACTAACTATATTAGTAACAATTACAGAGAGTATTAACTATTTAAGAAACATAGAAAATATCTATTTCGTGTATCCGTCACTGAGTTACTAACTTACTATTTGCATTTCACATTCAATTTTTCAGCATTTGCTTATGAATCCAGTTAGCGAACCATTATTAGTATATACTATAACTATACTTTTTGGTATTTACGTCTGATTCAATGGTTACACCTTTCATTTTGTGTGTAAATATATATATATATGCTTTCAAACTTATACCAGCTGGAAGCAACCGGCGGAAAACGAGCAAACGAACCACTCAGCCACCCCCACAATTGTTCCACGATACTAGCATGCCTCCGCCATCTCAGCCACCCTCCAATAATTATCCATACAACCAAGGTTATTTATTTTGTACAGACTTTTTAGTAGCAACTGTTATTCAAATTATTTTGATTTAAAAGGCACAAATATAAGATTATAGGGGTACCAGAAAACTCAGCCCAACTGACTTTCCATTGTGGACAACTTGACCCACTGTATAGTATGGAATCTGTAGGGTCTGGATGATTTACGCCATGGCAAAAATACAAGTTGACCCACTTTATAGCACTAAAAAACAATTATATATTTTGTTTCATAGGTGACATTATACCATTTGCCTCGGTTGACCCACCTCGGGACGCAAAAATTCTGCATTTTTTTCTTTGATGATCACAGTTGTCTATAGTCTGTGATTATTTTAAACCATGTATACTGTACAACAATAGATGATTATTATAATTGATGATGAAATATAATGATTTAATATTACTTAAAATCATTTTCAGTGAGTAAACAGTAACGTGATACCTGCACCATCTAATGTAATCCAACAGGCCAGCATCAGTCCACATACACAGACCAGCCAGCTAACTTCGGTGGTGTGCCTAGTTTCATTAATGATCCGATGGCGAACATGGCGATGCAATATGGCAACACTCTTGCTGACCAAGGAAAAGACTATGTTAATAAAAATGTACGATATACTCTACTATCACTTGTGTAAATGTTAGTATCCATGTCTATTGTGTCGGATTGAGGGAAAAGGTTTTTGAAGGAATTTCTCATGAAATCCTGAAATACCATTGCGATACTGTGGGTGATGTATGGTGTTAGTTTGCTTAACTACATGACATAGCTATGACTACATTAATAGGGGCCTTTCTATATCTCCACAGAATGGTTAGGAAGTGTTCGTATCTAATCGTTTTAATGGATGAGACCTTTACATATGTCTCGCATATGTCTCATAGCCTTTTAATTGCATTGGATAGACCTATTGATTATTAGGTTTATAGCCACCAAAATAACTGATTAGGCAGGTTGTTTGCTTCTTTTTATGTATCTACTTAATATTATAATATAATTTTACCGTATAGTGATATAGTGATATTTTGATTTTTTTGAGGTGGTGAACCTTTACCTCATGCGTTTCACTCTACATGTCTTATATCACCTGGATAATGATTTTTTCATTGCTCAATACAACCCTGCTGTTCGATGTCATCTGTGGGTAGCGAGGATCTTGCCACTTTTCACACACGTTATAAACACATAAAATAGAATCCTCATGAAACCGAGGCTAAGTCCAGATGTAATGCTGTGATGTTTCACCGTGTCTGTGTGTGTATGTGCCGCGTGTGTCTGTCAGCTAGAGAAGTACGTGTCATCGTCTAACATCAAGTACTACTTCGCTGTCGATACATCATACGTTGGCAAGAAACTCGCCCTCATCGCCTTCCCGTTTACTCATTCTGTGAGTAAACTAGGCAATGAGTACATCAAGTATGTCACCCGATAAACCCACCATGCTCGTGTAGTACAGTACGTTGAGTGTACTAATAACTACATTACTTTCTAATAAAGATAGTTTATATGTTAGTCTGAGAGTGACACGAACTTTACTTGTCATGATTTTCTTTTCGTGCGTTATGATTTTAGTGTTCCTGTTACTTTTTATTCACTAGTGTAATCTCTGTATTTGCTTATAGTGAATTACAGAAATGGTAATTTATATAGTAATTCCTGTTTACTGTGAATTGGATTGTGGAATTCCAACAGTAATATTGTGTTTATATGATTGGTAGAATATATGCTTGGCAGGACTGGTCAATAAAATACAACAGAGACGAACCAGTGGCTCCTAGGTATGAAGTAAATGCACCTGACCTCTACATCCCAAGTTAGTGTGCAGTGCCCTGTTAAAGCTAGTAAAAAACTCTATCTTTTATCTAGTAATCATGCGTCTATTCAGATCTGAATCGAATCCATCAGTCGTCCCTCGGAATACAGTCACCTCACTTTTCACCGCAATTTTATAGAGGATGGATCTCCTTTGTAAATGTAAATGCTTACATTTTCCACAATGCCTCCGCCATTTAAATGATATTCCAGTAACTGTTAAATTGAATTAATCAAGAATTCTACAGTGCTTCAATCCGAGTACTTAGCTAGAGAATGCTAGAGTGTATATAATGCATATTTGTAAGCGTTTAATACAGTAGTGGTTCTACCAATATATGGCAAGTCACCTCATTAATTAAACTACGCTAATCCAGTCACTGTGTATCCACTGAAGCATTTCGGGTTAGTGATTATCCACCGTCAAACATGAACATAACGTAACATTTCGTATTGTATATAAGTTGTGGCCAACATGCATGTATATAGATATAGTATTGCATAAGGAAAGCCACGGTAAACAATAATAATAATAAATAATAATAATAAAAGATACAAAATGTTTGTGTACTTCTGTACCTTTATCTCTTTGTACAAGCGGTGACATAACAGTGGAATGCTGTCCGCTAGCCACAAATACCCTGTTGTCTTTCAGTCATGGCTTTTGTCACATACATCCTCATGGCTGGAGTATGTCTCGGGGTACAAAACAAGTGAGTGATGTACCCAACAACAAACTGTCTAACATTTCATTTTACATTAGCGGGAGGTAACTCCCACTGTTACCTACTAACTGCTGAAAAATACCCATAAAATCCCATTTATACACTTCACTTAATAATTTAAATTATCATTAGTCATATACTAACAGGTATAAAGGTTTACATGTGTTTTTGATTATCACAATCTCTAGCTATTTTATATGGCTCATATATATCTCTGAGACATGAAATGACGGGAACACACTCCAGTGGCTGTCGGTTAGCCAAAATCCGTCAATTTCCTCAGCACACATAATGATGAATTGACTAAACAGCTGTATTGCTGTTAATCCATCCCACTGACATTTAGGTTCAATCCAGAGCAGCTGGGCATCCAGGCCAGTTCGGCCATCGTATGGCTGGTGATCGAGGTTGTTTTCATGGTTGCTAGTCTGTACTTCATGAACCTCAACACCGGGCTCAAATACCTCGACATCATAGCCTACACCGGCTACAAGTATATCGGGTAACAGACTATCTACTGCTTACGCTATTGATTACATAGGCTACATATGTATTTGGTAACACCATCTTCTTACATGGTCTACAAATATATTTGGTAGCACCATCTGCTTACATGGGCTAAAAATATATTTGGTAACACCATCTGCTTACATGGGCTACAAATATATTTGGTAACACCATCTGCTTACATGGGCTACAAATATATTTGGTAGCACCATCTGCTTACATGGGCTACAAATATATTTGGTAGCACCATCTGCTTACATGGGCTACAAATATATTTGCTAACACCATCTACTTGATCTGTAGTTTGTAGGTAAACACAAATGCATGAAATCTGTTTTCTCCTCGGTGGTTACATGTTGCGGTGACACTTATGTACTGGCCTCTATTAGGGAAGTGACTTGCTTCAGGATGATTGCCTGCCTGTTGTTCGGCTTGATCTTCAAACAAAGTATTGTCTATTACGCCACTCTGCTTTGGTTTTCCCTGTCCACCGCTTTCTTTTTGGTGAGTGTGATTCCACTTGTTGCACTGATGTTGGCTAAAAATTTGCTTATGTCAGAACACACTTTATCAGGCCATTCTCTGGCATCGTAATTACATAGCATGCAACACTTGGATACTTAGTTATTGATGGCAGACCAGCTTTTAGCAGAAGAACAATACGTGACATGAAACTTTGTGTTAGTCACTACACCTGAAAATATCTTTAGTAAATACACATCAGATAGAATGTTCCAGCAGCTCATGTTAATCACTCAACCTGGAAATATTCATTATAAATACATGTCAGATAGAACATTCTAGCAGCTCATGTTACTCACTCAACCTGGAAATATCTTTACTAAATACATGTCAGATAGAACATTCTAACAACTTGTGTTTATCAGTAAACCTGGAAATATCCTTACGAAATACATGTACTATAGAAAATTCTAGTGGGCCAGGGGTTAATCTCACTTAGTTGCCAAATATATCATCCCCTGATGAAGCATAGTGTTTAAGAGATATCTTGCGGTCAATAAAACTAGTCTACATAAGAGGTGTTACCCCCAATCTTTTACATTACTATCAATTAGACTAGCACAGCTGCCCATTCTTTTACTTAGTTTCCAAAAGTGTGGTCATTTTAATGTTTGTTTTTCGTAAGTCTGACATGGCAATCCAAGTCTTTATGTGGATCAATATATCATTGTCCGTTAGTTCCAGCCTATTTTTAGAAGAAATTATTTAATTGAAGAGCTGTATAGTTCAAGGTCATCCGATGTGGCTATACAACTGTAACTTGTGTGACAGGTGTTTGACTTCCCATGGTGTTTACGTTCATGTTCCAGATTCGTACCTTGAGGGTTCAAATCCAGCCACATAGCGACACAGACGGATCATCCCATGGCAGGAAGCGCACTCTCTACCTGATCATGACGTTTGCCCTGATCCAGCCAGCCCTCATGTGGTGGATCACTCGGAGCGTCGTGCCCACAATGACGCCTGATATATAGTGCATCATCAGCGATATGTCCGTCAGTGATGACATGTCAATAGTTCATCGTAAAGTTCTACAAGACTCTTCACTGTCGACTCCAGTGATGTCGTTAAGTCAGCTCGATTTTAGCACAGCTTTAAGGAATTCTTCCGATGATCAAACTTGAAAAGCTATTAGTGTCAGTAGTGGTAATTAAAGCCCAATGCCTACCATATTATAAACCATCTTCGGCGCGTAACTAATTAATCAATCGGAATATGTAGTACATGTTTCCTACACTACAGAGAAGACAGTGACGGTTTTTGTTACATCAATAGTTTATGTACCTAAGTACTTAGTCATATTTTTGTTTAGTTTTTGTGTCTGGTGCCATGTCACAATTTATAGGTTGACAATGAGATTGTATCACTTTATATTGCTAAATGCGTCTTCTGCTAAATATACACTAAAGACCCATCGGATGGTTCCATAAAAGGTATACGTGTTTTCCTGTGCATTTCTCTCGTGTTGTTCAGAGAACCACAGTGGCTACCCGAATTAACATTCTGTAGTCATAGTCATTTTCAAGAACTAAGATAGAATATTACATATTATCAATTAGTATACTTGGATTGATTTGGACGAATATTGCATTTTAGAAATATTTTTCATATTATTCTCAATAAAATTGATTTTGCGAATGAATTCCAATTACTTGTATTAGAATTGCAGGGTGCACCCGCTACATATATACTGTTAACCAAAAATTTATATATTACTCCACATAGAAAAAATGTAGATAATGAGCATATTCTTCACTACCTGAAGTGAATGTGTGATTTTCTGTATTTTAGTTACACTAATAACGAAAAAACACCTTAAGAGTTACCTAATGCAATAATGATAATCATGAATGTAGAAAGTTCCAAAAATATTGGCCATTTCAATTTCATAATGATACATGGGATATGTATGTACAGGGTGAGCCACAAAAATGTAACCAAAATCAATCGGCCATAACTTGTTTATTTGGGATATATTCATCGAATTTTTCCTCTAGTATGTTGGGAAAAGATCAAATTTTCAGAGAAAACCTTCATCAATCGCATATCAGAGAAAACCTTCATCAATCGCATATCAGAGAAAACCTTCATAAATCGCATATCAGAGAAAACCTTCATCAATCGCATATCAGAGAAAACCTTCATCAATCGCATATTAGAGAAAACTTTCATCAATCGCATATTAGAGAAAACCATCATCAATCGCACATCACAGAAAACCTTCATCAATCGCACATCAGAGAGAACCTTCATCAATTGCACCTCAGAACAAAACCTTCATCAATCGCACATCAGAACAAAACCTTCATCAATCGCACATCAAAACAAAACCTTCATCGATCGCACATCAGAGAAAACCTTCATCAATCGCATATCAGAGAAAACCTTCATCAATCGCACATCACATAAAACCATCAATCGCATATTAGAGAAAACCATCATCAATCGCACATCACAGAAAACCTTCATCAATCGCAAGGATGATTTGTTGAGGATCAACACAGGAAAGCCACCAAGCGAGCATTTTGACTTGTAACCTTTCGGTTATGTATCTAACAGGCTTACCTCTCGACCGTCAGATGGCACTATATATTCGGGAGATGTGTTAATAATGTGCTTTGTTTTACAATCGTAAAACTAGTCAAAATATATACATATACATATATATATATACACATATATATATATATAGAAAATATAGAACTTCGAAGCCAAACAAGTGCAACAAAGAGAACATTACCGCTATATTAAATGATAATATAAGCTTGCCTGATGCAAGCAATATTTGGCATTATTCCATGAAACATTTAAACATAAATTGTGCATTTTTAGCGTTTTTTGTTGGTTATACTTATCGCATTTATCGATGAGTGTCTTGTGCGCATTCTATGTAAGCCCACACTCGTGATAATGCGTTCGACAATGACCGTGGAAAGATACGGAGGTTGGGTTGTGGGTTGAGTACTACCCAGAATGTGGCCACAGCCAACGCCACGACTGGCGCCATGGTCAGGCAGCTTAAAATCTGCAACAGATTACTGAATATATCACGTGCAAATCGGTATGTTTAATACTCGTATCAAATCTACAAAGAGATAACTGAACTGATATAAACCTAAAGTTTTTAGTCTTTATTAATGTTATGAGGTCTACAGTATCGTAGACCTACATACAAGGAGACCAGGGGTAACATCTTTCCTTTTTCACCCGTTATTATTAAGATTTGCATATGCATTTGCATAAAAAGTCTACGTTATCGGGTGCAATAGGATTTTACCTTTGTACTTCTGCCATTATATTTTTTTATATGTATTTATTAAACTGTTGTGTGGGATAGTTTCTACATATTTCATCACTACCGATAGTAATTCTCTTCCAGATTTCAATGAACCTACTTATTTTTATTGATGTATCGAGACAGTAACAGTAATGTGGTAGATGATCCATAGTCTTTATTTTCCACCTTGCTCCATTGCAATAGGCAGACATTCACCCCATCAGTAGTTAACTCATGTTACCACCATTACTGAACGTAATGCATACAAATTACACAACTCATGAAGTCCAAAACCACGAACCTTGTCTTGTTGACGGCGCCGACTGATGCAGTGACTATATCGAATCCTCGTGAATGATACCTGAATATACAATATCTTATGTCACCCAGACGTTGGACATGCACCTGCCTTCCATGCGAGCTTAAAGCCTTAAACCTATTGGACTATTCAGAGTTTTCCAAACACATAATATCATTCATAGAAGGTAAACCAAATGACGTATCACTGAGCCATTTTCTGTAAACACATTTTGGACTATTCTCCGACTGAATTCGTGGCGATATGCAACTGGATGTTGGCAATCTTCTGGAAGGGTTAGTGCCTTAGTGGCAATAATACTTATGCATGTTTGCTATTCTGTACCCTGGATTTGCCCCCATATTTCTTCACATATATACTCAATAACTGGCTATTTATAAATGGCTAGAAAACCGTCTACCGTACCATTGTGTATAGAGGCACCCAGAAAGCAGGCATTATCCAGTAAAGAAAGTTGTCGAGTTTTTTCCTCATCAAGAATCTCACACTGTTCACGTGTGAGCGCATCTGATCGTAAAACGACACATGAAGCATTAGAAAAGGCATTATATATATCTCTAAAGCCTTACACACGGTGAATAACATTTTACGTTGCCTAATGCCTGTATAACTATAATGGGATAAACTGTTCATATCAAAATATCTCCAGCGTTCCTTTTTATAAACACGGGGTTGCACTCGCAATCAAAGTTGATTGCATGCATAAACATTTAAGTAACGCTAACAATAAATGGATGCTAGCAGAAACAGGAATCTTTACTCATCACTTATTTTATCAAGTTTTCTTGTACTGACAATTGAGGGTCTATCACTCGAAGATAGTCACTTATCCAAATAACAAGAGATTACAAGAGTTTGGGCAGTTTAATATATACTCAAAGTTATTAATATTCATTCGATTCAACTAGCTACTTCCTTATTTGGATAGGGTCCCTTGAGGAAGGTATGAATTAACACATTTCCCTCACCTCGATGTAATTGTAGAGTGCTAGGTCACATATTGCACTCGCATCTACTGTTCTGCGCTCGCTGTACGCAGCAAGAGCTTTTTCTGAATAGGATATATCGTGCAATATTCAAACAGATCGCATATTGATTAACGGTGGGTGAGAGGAAAGTAAGATATAAAAATCAAGACCACTTAATAGACTAACCAAATGTCGCAAAAAACATAATCAAGTGGAGGGTGGTAAAACGCAGAAAAAATGTGTCATTAGTACCCATAAAATAATGTAAGGCACTTTGAAGTTTGCAACTTGTTTGCGAGGAAAGTATCGGAATAATTGCAACACACAATCACTGTGAAACCCTCAAACAGAATTAATTTCCCGATTCAGACGTAAATGTTTGTAATTTTGTCTGGTCTATGACGTAACTATGTACACACTTGCTTCCATTGTGATTTTCAAATTGTACTTAATCGTCATATTGGGATACAAGCTATCTATTTCAAGATATACAAAGGCTATTTATTCTATTAGAAATGACTCACGAAAATCATCGTTGTATTCTGTCAAAAAGTCATCAAGGACCAAGCAATCTTCGAAACCCTAAAATAGCAGGTGTAGGTGCATTAGTAGAAGAACCGTTTTACTGTGGAGTATGCGATAATCCGTATCCGTGGAGTAATGTCATATCAATTAATACAAAAATTAAGGTAACTGGCTGGAATACATGATTGAATAGATTGAATATTACATTACAGGCTTAGTCTATTGGAATCTTTATGTAAAGTGTGTGTGACAACAAAGCTAATAACTAAACTTATACTATTTAATTTGAGAAATTTTATTTCTATTTCATTACAATGCACAAGACTCAATGATTACAAGTGAAACATTTCTGCAAATTACGATCCTTTTGTTATAACAGTTTGCATGATAAACATGTTACGCTTCTGTTTACGTCGTTATTTAGCCTACAATGTTAAAATGAAAGTATTTCAATCTAATATAATCAAAATAAGGGATATAGTACCTTTGGTGTGCATAGCAACGGTTTAATCTGAAAGCTGACTCAAGTTGACTCAATTGTCATGCCTTTTTATGAAAATAGCATCCAGGCGATATTTTGTGATACACCTATTACCCCCAAACTCACACAATTCATTCCCTGACCATAGAAGGGCACCATGGCATGCGCTGCGTCACCCATGATGAGGGCACAGTCCCGTATGTGATAGGGGAAACACTGTTCAAAGCACATCACCGACGTTAAATGGGTATTTAAGTGGTCTTTCACCGTTACGGGAATAACTTAACTCGTGTTAATTTATCAAATAAAATAGCCAAAATAATACCGTTTTCGCTAAAAAAACAAACGTCTGGCCAATTTATTATTGGCCAACACTTATTATTAAGTTCTACCACACCTGCAATCTCTAGCAATCTCCATTACACTTACAGCAACTTAACACTTTATGTAGATATATTGTGGAGAAAAATTGTCTGTGTCAGCCACAGTACACGGTTTTCAAACATGGCAGACAGAAAATTAAAAGAAATGGTTCTGAAAAAAATAAAACAAATAAATAATAATAATAATAATAATAATAATGGAGTTATAAATAATAGTGATAATAATAAATAATAATAAAAGATTAATAATAAAAAAATAATAAATAATAACAATAATATACGAATAAGTAATAATAAACTAATGAACGATTATTAAATAATAAACTAATAAACAATTAAAGAAACTAGCAAATAATAAAATTGTGAAAAAGGCAAAAATTGCGCAAAATGGCGAGGCCGCTGCCGAGGTGCTCATGGTGATCGTGATGACGACGTCGACGATGACGACGACGACATTAATTATAACAACACAGACATATAATGGTGTTATTTCTACGTTGAGTCCAGTAATAATAGTGATCGGAGTGTCACGATTATCATGTAATATCGTAGAATAGTTAGTTCATTATTTTAGTGATATGTTCATCCAAAATTTATACCTTAACTGTGAGAAGGGGAAGTGGTTTATTGGAAAAATACGTCTTCTTCAACTCATTCCTGCAATACACGAGAACCACCCACTTAAACAACTACACCATTGATCATCGAAATATACGGCGCAGACTTATATATGCAGCATAC
The DNA here is from genome assembly GCA_011762755.2 of Epimenia babai. Classification (NCBI taxonomy): domain Eukaryota; kingdom Metazoa; phylum Mollusca; class Solenogastres; order Cavibelonia; family Epimeniidae; genus Epimenia; species Epimenia babai. The sequence continues at coordinate 15,905 of WURV02174313.1, read as the reverse complement.
ATCATTGAGGAAAAATATAAAACCCAAGCTGAGTGCGGAATCCGAATACCACACTCGCGGGCTTGTCAAATGATGGTGGATAAACGGCTTTCTTTTATATAGCACTAGTAGGCATACGTCTGATAAGTACAATTTATATATATCGCAATTTTGATTGAAGAATTTCTTGCGTACGAATACTACGTCGAATATCTATGGGTACACTGTTGCGTGTATGGTTCCGGCTCATTGCAATGCGAGCGCTGATAATTGCGATGTTAGTTATAATTATGTATATACGTTTTGCACCGTTCCGCAAACAACATCGTGACCTTTGTTCATTCAGCCGCCGATGCCAAATGTCAAGATAAAATTTTGCGAAAGGTGGTGGTAATGTACAGTAAGATGGCGAGATTTCTTACATATAACAGCTACTGAACTCTGCAACACGTGAAACAGCCACGTCAGAGTAGGGAGCGTTTATATTTTGCCAGGCTCAAAGAGTTATCCAACCACAATAGCGCTCGATCAATGATCTTCTGTTGGTTACTCACTCGTTGAGTAGATGGATGGAGTCGGGAAAATTTGCGCGGAAGAAGTCAATCAAATCTTCGTCTGTTCTGATCGATTCGAAAATCGCAAAGGGCATGAATAGCGTAACGGTGAAGCTGTTGTCGATGTTCGGAAGGGCGATCATCATGTATTCGTGTCGTGGCCAAATGTGCAGAAAGTGCGGCTCCATCGCAAACTGATAAGCAATAAGCTTAAATTGGCTCAAAGCGTGCATAATACACAGCTTCACACCTACCGCTGTGGATTACCAAACATACGATCAATGTAAAACAAATACAAGATATAGCATCTTGACCACCAAGGTGAGGATCAATACAAGTTTATGTTTACTTGGTCGAGTGTCAGGAGCAGGGGTGTTGACAGATACACCTAATGTACTTAGAGGAAAATTAGTCGGGGAGATGAAAGGGAAGACATCAGCATATATGGAGTTAATACAATGATTACCTCCATGGACACTAGACCAACGAATGAAGCATGAGGGAAGTCTGTGGTAGAAAGTTGTAGGATAACAAGAGTTGAGAATGTGTGTGGCAGTCGTGGTACATGACGGAACAAGGACAGCGGTGACTACAGAGACAGCTAAGTGAAAATACTAAAGTGAAAAAAAGATAACACATAAAACAAAGACAAAAACACAGTAGAGCATGTGTTTTGTAAAACACAGTAGAGCATGTGTTCTTTATGTTGCTGGAATGGGATATCGCTAACGTAGGGAGTCTAAACGGAGACCAAAATGCGATTAACCCTAGAGAAAGCTTTTTATATTAAAGTGATACAGTGAGTAAAAGGTACAACATTTATAGACCGCAAGTATGAACCAATAAAGGCTCTTAGATGCAGCTTACAATTAAATGTTTTTGGCAGCTATTCAGCGCATATACAAATACACTCAACACTCACATATCACCATGTCAAATGAACCTGTAGACTTATTGGTATAATTAAGTCGTACAGAATGAATTTATATATTTATTTGAGGTTGTGCTTGTATTTATGTATTTTGTATATCTCTGACATAGCTGTAGGGCCAGTGTGCCATCTGCACATGGTGCGTGTGGAACATATCGCCAGCAGGCCTGTGCTGTGCTCAATGTTTCCGTGTTCGGCAAAAGGAAAAAAATGGCCATCATAATGTAATAGGCTATTTGGGCCTTCATCGGTCCTTTAAAAGCTGGTTATGATGATGTCGCTGAATATGGTTGGCCTCAATTTTTATGGCGGATGAAATCGCCATAGTACAAACTAAGCGAACCACTGAACAAACAGCTGGCCTTACTCCACTCAAGCCACTGGTTCCAAATGCCAACATAGTACCCACCCACATCCCACACTCCACTAAATATGTGATAAAAGGTGATTCTGTACACAATAGGGTATAGGTGACGGACCTGGTCATCTTCAGTTGCCGGGATTGTGAGCTCCATGTAGCCGTGGTCTATGTACTGCTGTTCGTAGTCCATACGTACGCTCCGCATGAACTGGCGACGAGTTTCGGAGAAGGCTCCGTCACATCCCACAATTAGATCGGCTGTACGAGTCACAATCGTCTGGTCAGCTCTACAACGGTCCAACTCTATAAGCTTCTCAAGTAGATTTATGCATACATTCGACTTACTATGTCTATCTTTCTTTGTAGAACTCCAATCTGTCGATACATTATAAGTGACTGACCGAGTCGATCTTTGCTGGGCCGTACAGAGAGCATTTCAATATGGGGAGGTCGGACTGAAAGTGCTTAGCAGCATTATCTTTTGTCCAATCACACATTATACACTGACATATGACAAATTAAATTATCAGTTCTATTAAGGTTAAACGTACATTTTAAAACTCATTTTATTGTTGTCAAAATCGAGGCCTACGAGTTTGTACTCGAAGAACATGGTAACGTCCGGCTTGTGTTCAGCGGCAGTCAGTAGAACCTCGTTCAGGAGTCTCCGGTCTACCGAGTTGATCCACTGGACACAGTGTAATGGTGTGTGTAGCATTTACTCTATCTAATACAGGAGATATAAATACATTTTAATATGTACACGGTCCATTGTACGAAAGAAGGAGTAACTAACTTATATATAACTAACTCCGCATTTTTAAGTTCTAAGTTCTTTAAGTAATTAACACTCGGAGTAAACGACAACCGATTTCCAGCAAATATTCGTTAAAGTGAACACCATCCAGGTATATAATAAAGTATGATTAGATACCTGATTGCTTGTACCATAAGCGATGGGTTTTCTTGACCAATCGAGATTGTGTATCATGCGACCTCTCATGAATATGGCTTTCTCGAGAACAATATCAGCCAGACCTACAGCCTCCAGAGCGTCGAGGGCTCGGCGAGACATCGCTAAGTTAATACTGCGTCCCCTTGCCACAGCTATTGTGCGGATATCTGCGTAGAGCATTGCTAAAATCTTACATTTTCAATATTCTAGCATGAAGCTACACAACTTTTGTATTTCGTCGCCCAAGTAAACTTTCTATTCAAGGACAAGCTTTTAGCGTTGAGTCATCACGTTGAGACCGCGGACGGAACAAGAGAAAAGGGAGCATAAAATACTGCAATATTCATCTGTTTTCGATTTGAAAACATGCGCCTGTGCAAACATTTATTTCTGTCTATATTTTTGCGTGTATTTCGTGAACATCGACAGGAAAGCCTCATGCAGAAAATCAGAAAAATAATCGAATAAATGATAAATTCCTAGCTAACCCTGTCTCATCTCGTACATGTCGACGATAAAACCGCGCTCGGCAAAAAAGCACGCGTTCAGAGCGCCGACCTGCGTGTGAAGGTACATAATAAACGGTGAAGACACAACTTTATATCACGAAAATAAACGTAACACTTCATGCATTTAATCAATAACTGATTGAACCAATGATCAACAAAGACTCCGTATACTGACGGGAAACGCACTTAAAAACCCCGCGACCTTCAAATGGTAGGCTACTCGCTCCACAAACTGAGTTTCATAAGCAAAGTTTAACCACATAGATCGACTTAATTACTCAATACTCGAGTTGGAGGTAGTCATAGTTTCGAGTCGACGATTTTTAATGTTATTGTTCCCATTAGCGTTTCGTCAACATCAACCAGTATACTTCGCCGGGAACGTGCCCGTGTAATACCTTGCCCTAGGAGTTCGTTCGTTAATTAAGTGTTATCTATTCTTTTAGTATCGGACAATATGGCTAACCCGGCAACCAACATCTCTATATATTAACGAGATAGATCTTACATAGAGACAGTCATTATTTTATCTCGAGACAAGCCTACGATGGACAAAATAAACTTTCGGAGCAGTTAGTTTCCTATAGTTTGCTACATTAAAGTTTACTGATTAAATAAATATGCTGCCTAAAAATATTCATATCGGCGTATGTATCCTATACCATCTCAATGATAACGTGGATCTATTTATATATGCTCCTATCACACGTAATGTTCAAGCCTGGCATTACCAAAAGCCCTATCCACGAGAGCAGTACTTAGCGCGGGCCTGGAATGCAGTATATTTATACAACAATCAACTACACCGCACTATGCCCGCGCTTTTGGCCCAAATGAGTATATATAGATCCGTTTATCGCCCAGCGCAAGCTACTAGTATTGAAATATAACACTGTTATACTTACTAATCCGCCTCCAATTACAGCTACACGCTTTCTCTTTGTCTCGGTCGCCATTGTCTATATTAGAAAAAGATCCACAGAATCAGAATCATCAAAATAACGTCGCAACTATGGTGATGGAATAAGGCTCGGTCGAAGATCGGATACAATATCGAAAAGTTTACTTACTAAACCGAGATAACACCATCGCTTTATGTCGCCCGCGTAATGTTCGCACTGAACTAAGTTGACGTTATAATAAAACGCGACTCCATAAATATAGGGTACCCTAATCTATCTGTAAAGCCCGAGGTGAAATGTGAACAATTTCGCGTTTTGCCTGAATTATAAATCGACACGACAGCATAGCTAATTAGTTTAGTACGTGAGGACCGGTTCGCGTACTCCAAGTAGAATTATTATTATATGAATTCCAATATTTCTTATTATTAAAAGGTTTCTGTGATATTTGAGATCAATGTACTTGTTTTACGCTTATACAATATCACAAATACTTTTTCCTTATAGTGGGAGACACTACTAGAATCTTATTCATTCGATATACCACTGTAAAGGGAGAGCGGTCGGTGAATCAGTCTAAGCACTCTTTCTCCGTATTTATATAAACACCAAACTTGTGTTTGATGGACGTGTTGGAGTATTCAACTATACAAAGTGTTAAATAACACGGGTGGTCGAGAAAAGTCAGGTTCAACCAGATACAATCCAGTAGTAGTATATGATATAAGGGCAATAAGTTAGTGACTGACTAATGATATTATTGCACTGCAATAGTTACAAAGAGCTACAAATGATATACCCCCTAACCATGAAGCATAACGTCTTGGGGTAGAGACGCAACTTTTTTAGCATCACCCAAGTGAATATATGACCATAAACCTACATAAACATCATCAAGTGATGGACCTGATGAAGACATCAGGAAATTATAATATGTTCTCACAATATAAGCCAGTAGTTCGCACGAGACAAGATGTGTCCTGTTATTGGATAGCACGCAATGAGGCATGGAAAACCTGTACTTATATATATTGTTTTTTTTTTTAATTGATTTCATATTCTTTCCATTGGCTTCCTTATTCGATAGCTTAAGCGTAAATAAATTTTTACTCACCCTGTTGGGAACTATGTTAAAATACTAAAATACACTATAGCTATTATATTATAACAATGTCACAGCGTTGATGTGGAACAATTTGTATATAGTTGGCCTATATATGAAAAAAACAATTTACACAATAAGCGGAGCCAGTGACATTCGCACCTTGTTGAGCATGCCTATGTTAGAAGCTCGAATTAAGTCTACAAGTATACGCGGCAACAATAGTTGTGCTATCGAACCAGATCGTCAACGAGCTATTCTTTGGCATGTGTTGTCCATGTGATTGCGTCACATCCACGTGATAGTGTTCAGCAATAAACAAAGGTCATGGTCCTGAAACTCCAACTTTAATTGATAAATATATTTTTAGTTTTGATTCCAATTATACAATAATTGAAAAAAGAGTTTTCGGCCACTGAGAACGGGCACACTACCCAAATTACCCTACTCTGTATCAGATTTAAGGAAGAGAAGCCTTTTGGAAGAAGAATTTATTGAATATCAAATTTAATGCAGGTCACGACAAATATTTTGTGCAGTACTTTGTTCTAGAATCCCAAACATTGATAAACCGCGTCTGGACATGCATTGTTGCCGGTAATAACGGGTGAGTCGAACTCGACATAACGTCACTACATACGTCAATCTGGTTATCTACGGTTGCCCCAAGAACTGAAAATGGCTGACGGCGAGCTGAATGTTGACAGTTTGATCACTCGCTTATTGGAAGGTGTATAATTTTTATATACAATATGCGTTAATTTGTATTATACAGTGAGATATTGAAGTGGTAACCATAGAGCCAAGCCAAAAAAATCACAAAATAGCGTTTGTTTTTGGCATAACGACGAGTTTGACACCATCAATGTTTTCGTAATTTCGCAACCACTTTTGGTAGATCGTTGATATGCGTTAGTAATGACTAATACTCTCTTTGCATGACCATATTCGATAGTTTACACAAAAAAATAACAGCAATACTACAAAAATATTGCCTATTTTTATGTATATTTACGCTAATATTTTAGGCAACTGATCGCTATTATCGCACAAATTGAAATGATTGACTACATAAATTGAATTATTAATTAAGAATACTAAGTTCTGTTGTAACTTTTACGTCATAGTGAGGGGATGTCGGCCAGGAAAGACTGTGCAGATGACAGAGGCTGAAGTACGAGGCTTATGTCTCAAGTCTCGAGAAATCTTTCTCAGTCAGCCAATATTGCTAGAACTTGAAGCACCTCTCAAAATATGTGGTGAGTTTGACTATGCTGCAAGTTATAACTCATCAAATACTCACATGTATAGTAATGTGTAAAATCTAAATTCGTATGCTGGATGCCATTTTTAAAACCAACAAAATTTTGATTTTGCTATTCTAATATAGAGTAGTGTATGATTTAAACTCCTTTTCGTTGACTTTTCACATCATTTATCATCACACATCATACATTGTGTTTTTTTTTCACACTGCATGTACTTAGTTATAAAATTGTTGATAAAATTAAACTAATTGTGTAGTATAATAAAGCGTTGGGAATACTATTTATATATTTCTAGAATTGGCTATTGCATGTGAACTAATATAATGCATGGCACGTGCTATGTTTTGATAACAGGTGACATCCACGGGCAATATACAGATCTGTTACGACTCTTTGAGTACGGAGGGTTCCCACCAGAATCAAACTATCTCTACCTGGGAGATTACGTTGACCGTGGAAAACAATCGCTTGAGACAATCTGTCTACTGCTCGCTTACAAAATCAAATACCCAGAAAATTTTTTCCTTTTACGAGGCAACCACGAATGTGCGAGCATCAATCGTATATACGGCTTCTACGATGAATGTAAGTCTAACGAGGTAAAATTCGTAACTTTTTATCACAGGTTCTTTATAATGCATAGATGTGTTAACTCTTTTTACATTACTAAGAAATTGATATGTATTTATATTCTACATATTGACATTTTGCATCGTATTCAGGATTGCGTGTTTTTCAGGCAAACGACGTTTTAACATCAAATTATGGAAGACATTCACCGATTGTTTCAACTGTTTGCCCATCGCTGCTATAATTGATGAAAAGATTTTCTGCTGTCATGGCGGTGAGCAATTGCCCTGTCCTCAGTTTACTATGTAAACCATATCTGACATATACGCCTATATCGTCATACACTCAGAGTGAATGGCTCAGTGGGGAGGATATAGGTTGTCGGTTGTTTTACAATTTTCTAATTTTATCTCGAGACATCGGAATTTCACCATGCTCTTAACTCGTTTGCGAGGCATGCACCTAAAATATGGCTAAGTGAAGTGCAGCCCTTGCCTCCAAAAAGTCTCAAAGTAATCTATTACAATTTTTTATATATTAGATGAAGAACTTCTTTGTGTAAATTTACACCAGCCTGTGATTTTGTTACCCTAGTGTATATACCTTATTTATATAAAATCCTAAAATTACTATTTATTTCTGAGGTGAACACATCTGAATGTTATTGTTAAGTTTGTATTATTGCATTTATCTAGTGAAAGGATACCTTACTTGATTTGCATGGACTGATTTTATATTCATCATGTTTGTCCCCATAACTTGAATTGTTAAATTTATTTATTGTGCAGGTCTGTCACCCGACCTGCAGTCTATGGAACAGATCCGTCGCATCCTCCGCCCTACTGATGTCCCCGATACAGGTACCCCATCTTCCCCAGTCATGGAATATTTCAAATAGCGTCAATACTGCATGATCAAGTATACAATCAATGATCCCACAAGGACCCACAAATGACCTGTACAATTTTGGGAGCAACATATGTATAGTGATATCCTTACACTGAAACACTACCATAGTCTGTTATGAATCAATTACTTATTTAGTGTCGACCTTACTCTAAAAAGCTACCATAGTCTGATATGAATTAATTACCTACCTAGTGTCGACTAGTAGTCTGTTATGAGTTAAAAGCCTATTAGTGGACAGTATTAATAACGCGAGGCATCTGTACACAGGTTTACTGTGTGACCTTTTGTGGTCTGACCCGGACAAGGATGTACAGGGTTGGGGCGAGAATGACCGTGGTGTGTCGTTTACATTTGGAGCAGACGTTGTGAGCAAGTTTCTCAACAGGCACGATCTTGATTTGATCTGTCGCGCTCACCAGGTCAGGAGATGAAGCTATAATTGGCGGGGAGGGGCGCTTTTGTAAATAGCGCTACATGTAGTTTCATTAATTAAATGTTGAAATGTAGCTCTCAGGGCCCATGTTTAAAGGAGAGTAAAAATTCAGCTAATAATAGATAATCTGATCTGAGTAGGCTTGTACATTGCCCCATTAATAATGAAAAACTACCACAAATTTTCAGTAATTTCAGCAATTCTATACAAAAATGGACAAATTTATGGATACTTATTTCAAAAGAATCGAGCAGACCATCAGTATTTTTGGCATATGGTGTGCAGGTTGTGGAAGACGGCTATGAGTTCTTCGCGAAACGCCAACTCGTAACTCTGTTCTCAGCGCCGAATTACTGCGGCGAGTTTGACAACGCGGGTGGCATGATGTCGGTCGATGAGACACTCATGTGTTCGTTCCAGGTATATTCTTGCACATAGGAAGATACAAGTGCATGGATAATATATAGCGTATTTGTATACTACCATTCCATGTAAGCGTGCTCACAGGGTGGTCCACGGGTGTGAGAAGTGGAAAATGTCGAGATAAGTTTTTAGCTTCGATTTAAGAGTGTTGATGGAGACTGTGCTTCTCGATTCTAATGGAAGTGTATACCACATAACGGGACTAACAGATCAAAAACAACCGTCACAGGTTGTTTTAGGTAGCGCCTATCAGCAGCTGCGACAGAAAGTGAGGCAGACCTAATAGTACGACTGGGCTCGTGTCTAGAAATCACGATGTATGCCGGGCCGGAATGGTGCATGGCTTTGTGAACAAAAGTCAGGTGCTTTGTAAATAATCCTCCGCGATACAGACAGCCAGTGTAGATCTGCCAGGCGATGGGAGATGCGAGAGAATTTTAGGTGCTGTTAGATCGCACGAGCTGCACTGTTCTGAACTAACTGTAGTCGGTTGATGAGATATAAGGGAGCACCAACTAGCAGAGAGTAGTCCAGACGAGATAGAATCAGTCATAGCAGACGATAGTGACGATATGTGTAATGTATTGTCTAATGCAGCGCAGCTGGATGCGACATGAAATGGAACAAAATTTGATTGATTTTTAGCGCCTTTTTAACACATGGCTATCAAAGACACTACAAATCTACGGTTAGTATGATGAACTGGAAACAGAGTGAATGACATGCAGAGATTCTGAGCCCAGAGTTAAGTTCAGCTGCCCAAGATGAATCTAAGATTTGAGAACGTAGCGAGACTGGAAGAGGGCCACTGGAACGTTAACATTTGAGGAGCTAGCATAATTGAGACCACCCTAATATTGGAGGAGCTAGTTTAACCAGAACGCTAACAATGAAGGGTCTAACGTAACTGGAACACTAACCATGAAGGATGTAGTGTAACTGGACTTCAAAGCATCTGGTGCAACTGGAATGCTAACTTTAAAGGATCTAGTGTACCCAGAATGCTGACTTCGAAGGATCTAGTGTACCTAGAATGCTAAGTTCGAAGGATCTAGTGTGACTAGAATGCCGACTTTGAAGGATCTAGCGTAACTTGAATGCTGACATTGAAGGATCTACCATAACTAAAACGCTAACATTGTACCGACAAAGGTTTTTACATTAATAATATATTGTTCTGAATTATTTTACATTAAGCAGTATTGCCTAAACAGGTTTCTTTAGTATTAATTCATATTTCTGCAAATTGCTGTTATTCTACAGATCTTGAAGCCTTCAGAGAAGAAAACAAAATACCAGTACGGAGGCTTGAACTCTGGCCGTCCCGTGACACCGCCGCGCGGAGTGGCCAAGAACAAGAAATAGCCGCCACACAGACTCGTTGTCCCGTTGTACACACCCCCATAGTTTTTATTATTTATACATACCATGTTTTAACTGATACCAAAAAAACTATATTTATAATTTTCGTACTCCCTTGTATGCGGACATTTTGCAATGGAACAATTACAAAAATTAAAGGCAAATCACGTGAAATGGACAAACTTGACTAATCATTATTTTGTTATACAAGATTTGATTAGTAAAATTCTGTACAAGGATGGAGCGACACGTTTTACATTGTACATATTTAATGTTTAATTTACGACTACAACATAGGGACGTCTGTTCTATATGGTAACTGTAATTATGACAGATAAGTATTCAAAGGTCTGTAAGAAAATGTAAGAAAATTCAACAAAACATTTAGGTTTGTTGTTGTAATCTCCACATATAGTCAGATTATCTCACTTTTACATAACAGTATGTTGATCAAACTAGGCAAAACAGATAGTTTATTAGTTGAGGCACTGAAATTGTAACCAAAAGGTTGCAGGTTTGAAGCTGCCCAGCTGTGGGCTGTCATTTATCAGCGATAGCTTAGGTAAGCCCCCATCTCCTCTAAAATACGTAATTGTTTGATATCCTTAATGGGTGTCTAAGACTTGGACTCGAAGGTATTGTATATGCACTGAATGACTGCTAACAGCATGTGACAGCTTTTACTGGCCGATACGGTCTCTAAACGTATTTTACCCCCAAATGCCGTGGTACTTACATACATGTCAGGTTCCACATCTTACAATTAGTGATGAATGTGCCTATCTATTCCTTGACCTCTTGGCTACTTCTATAGTTCGATTGCATCATCACCTTGATAGGTATCTTTTGTTATTCGGATTGTACAGATATCGTAGTTATATGGGACAAGCAATATACTGATCAAGTTGAATCGTTCTTTTACCTATTGGATGACACCATTCATTTCAATATTGAATGAACAGCTTAATATGTTGTAGATATATGGACTGTTCCCCTACTGCCGGATATAAAGTTTCAATTTTAAAAAAATCTATAAAGATTATCAAAACCCATGAAATTTTTCTTATAACATTTCAGTAATTTGTACAGTTCTCTGGATTATTGTCATGTAGAATTGTAATTATTAATGGGAAATCCGTTCCGGATAGTGAAAAAGTTTTTATGTATTTCAGCTATTAAGCATTTTATTTCCTTTCCTGCCTCAATTCAGACGACGTACATTAAGTTAAAAAGTAATCATTTATACTAGTTATTCGGGCTACTATTTTTTGTACCTTAATTTTAGGTTAATGATATTCGATATTCAGCCAGTAATTGTTTAGTAGTACACTAGACTAGCAATGGTTACATTAGTGATGTGTAAAATAATGTAATATTCTGTAAGTATGCCCAATATACGATAACAATGCTTTTTATTGTGCAAACTTTTAAATAAAAATTTATTTAAAATACCCTATGAATTGTAATTTCATGTATAGCATATGTTACGTCTTCTGTTTGTCCTTAAGTATTAACTAAATCTCGCTTTTTAATGAATGGGTCAGTAAATGCAAATTTTGTATTGCCATGACATTTTTACAGTATTTTAATACGGAATTAAAATTTAATTAAAGCTCTACATTGAAATAATGTCAGTTTAGTGTAGAAAATGCACCGAAGTTGATTCCACCAAGTAGCTACTATTGAATGAAACCTCATCAATTGACCAATCATATTAATCCCTGTTAACATGATGGATGCGGTGGGAGCTTAATTATGCCATGATCAACTGTCATCATTTACAGCATTTTCTCAAGTGGGATAAAAATGAGCGGAAATGCTGAGTAACTACGATAAGATGCCGTCATAAGGTTCATACACAACATTAGAAGCAAGAGGCCTCAAAACGTTCACCTGAATAGTAAAAGATTGCCAGAAATTTACAATGATGAGTGAGACTAAATAAACTGTGATCAACTAAACTAAGCCAATGTTCCCTGAGCAGAGATGACTCAACTGGAAGTCTAGACAGTCAGGGAGGAGGCACTGCGAGTGGTGAATGAAAGCTTGGAATGATGCCTGCTAAGCGTGAACAACTCGTGTAAGTGCGTGAAACTATATGTATATAACCCTTGTATGTAAAAACTCACTGAATACTGCCTGATGAATGGACTTGCACTGACTATCCCAGTCAACAGAGTGTGCATATTAATGAGAATTAAAAATATCAACTACTACACATCTATAACAATTTCTCAAGCGACAAAAAAATGTAAGCTAATAACTAACATTAGGATGCAGAAATGTGACCAGGATCGGGTGCAATTCCTCTTATGCCTTAATGTCCATAAGTTCAACACTGGAACTTGGTTGATGAACGAACTCTGTGGATCACTTAGACAAAAACAGTCTGTAAACAAGGGTAAATAATTATTTGCTTTTCTGTAATCCTGTAGCAGAGGTAGATGAGACCACTCTAGGGAGAAATTCTGCAACGGGAGAAGTCTATGATAAATGTTTTTAAGTTGACTTAAGTGAAAATACCAACATCAGCAAATATCCCACATCCCCCTTAATCTTTCTTCGCTGTGAAAACATTTGCAGAAGATGGTGTAACCAGAACAAAACTGAATGACACCACACCAACATTCAAGTGGAAATACAAACATGAGCGGAAATAATATCTGCCAAATGATACAAGCTCTGTCACAAAGTTTTTGAGAAAACGAGTTTTCATTGAAGTAAAAACATCAAAGAAAATTACCTCCTTTAGCTTCGATCGTAATAACCTGAACAATTCGATTGAGATCGACTTATCAATGAAGTCTGTCAAATCGCGAGGCTCTGTAAGTTTTTGATATTTTAATAAAATGTTAACAAAGATGGATGGATGTACAAAAAAGTACAACTCATGGAAGCATCCGAAAAATGAAACGAGGCCATCTTGATATTAGAACGAGAGGACAACAAGGAGACTGCCTGACATCTAAAACGAGAAGCCAAAGAGACCTGACAGTACACATTACAATACTGAAACGAGAAAAACACAGATTTGTGGAAAAACATTGGCTGAAATCACATCTAATTGCCTAAAAAGAGAAACCTGAAGAATGAGATCTAAAAAAAGGGAAAATGCAACGTTCTAGTGCTACTTTATAATTAAATGTCAGTCACTTGTACAACATTGCCCTGTGACAACCTAATATATTTTTATAATACACCAAATCACAACAAATCTTTCTCGATATTCAAGCACGAAAATCTTGCTCATTTCCTATCGTGGAAAGAATCTCTAGTTTGTGCAGGTTTGAACTCGCAACCTCTCGTATGAAAGGCAACGCTTCTAACCACTGCACCACTGGCGCCATGACTTACACAGACAATATCTGCCAAATGGCAGACCTCACTAAGCAGACATGGAGATTTTCAAAAATTTTCAAAAAGTCGATAGGAATTACGCCCTTTGCTGCCATGACAAGATGCTGAACAAATGTGAAAGACCTAAGGAAAATATCTGCGATAACCAGTCCTTAAGAAAAAAAATTTTAAGAAAAAATATGAACATAGGCAGAAGTTACTTAAAAGTTACTTCCCCTAGCTGCGATGACGATACCATGAATAAATCTATAAGAGACCAACCCGAGGACAATATCTGCCAAATGGCAGACCTTTACGATACGCGGTTCTTGAGGTTTTGTTAAGAAAATGTTAACATTTGATGGATGGACGACGGACAAACTCCGATCAGAAAGCTCACTGAGCATAAGCTCAGGTGAATTAAAAATACAAACATCACCAGAAATCACCTTGGTCCGATATGCTGAACAAATCTAACAGACCAAACCCCAGGAAAAAATTGCCAAAATGGCAAAGCTCTGCGATAACTGGTTTTTGAGAAGATTTTCTTAATAAGATGTTAACATCGGATGGATGGCTGATGTATGAAGCCCAGTAAGAAAAGCTTACCGAGCATAAGCTCAAGTGAGCTCTAAGGTATTTCGTTTTGCAATATAACCAACATGGCAACCCGCACTTTTAATTTTAATTTTTTATTTCATTGTATACCAATCTGTGGGCTTACAGACGAGGAAACAACTCCATTAGTTCTGAATTCAAGTAACAACACATGTGAATAAATATTAGCACTTTAAAATTCACAATTACAAAATTTAAATAAATGCCCAAAACCCTTCAATACAGAGTTAACAGCAGGATGCTCTGCGAACCAAAGGTCGCGTACATTAAGACAGCATAAGTAAGACGTGCTATGTGCAGTATCAGGGCAACAATTCACTATCAATTCAACTTTCAAATAGTGGTGAAAAATTAAAGCTGTGCTGATATAAATATTTAGATTGAAATTGTGGTGTAATAATTAGAAGAGTTTAATTCGTATTCGACGAATACAAAACCAACAATATCCTCAGCATAACGCTTCAGCAACATGTGTATTTTTAACCAAGGTATGGCGATATGACACTCAGACATAGTGCAACAACTACCAAATGTCCCAAATGCTACGTATATGTTTCAGAGTGGTAGCTACAATGTTCCCTTGCATTAGGTCCATGACAGATACAGGTAGGTGCGTCATTAAAAGGTGGGACAGTTGCTTCTTTGGCTAGTTGCATTGGCAGTGTCTGAGGTATAGGAGAGTGAATCACGAAGGCAGCAATTCAGTCCCGAATGCTGACTGACAAAGGCAATAAATCAGTAGCTGTTACGATTGTGGAGAATCCTGGCGCTATGTTAGATAATCATCTTTAGTATGAGTTTCAGATCCCTGACGTTGGACGGTGTTTCATTATATTCATCTTATTCACCTGTTCATCTCAGAGGATATCACAGCTGCACTCGTTCATTCGATGGTAATTTCAAGGCTAGATTATTGTAACATCCTCTTGTCCGGTTGTTCTGTCGCAATATTGTCATCTTGAGAGCAGAGAATGTGGCCTGTCGTGTACTCATGCGTCATCTTGAGAGCAGAGAATGTGGCCTGTCGTGTACTCATGCGTCATCTTGAGAGCAGAGTATGTGGCCTGTCGTGTAATAATGCGCCACCCTAAATACTGCCACATTACGCGGTGCTCCTCAAGGATCTCCACTGGTTACTGATACATCTCCTCATTGAGTACAAAGTCATTGTCGTAATGTAGAGCTCTTCACTGTACTGTGCCGCGATATATCAAGTCTCGTATAATACTACACATTTCTGAGATGGCTCCGATCGCATTACCAGCATCTTGCCAACATATACCGCTGCCGCCTGGTGTCCACTGATAGCCGCTGCTCCTCCAGTCTTGGTCCTAAGCATTGGAACTGTCTACCTTTAGGACTAAGGTCATCTAATGCATTTTCTTTATTTAAATCATTTTTAAAAACTTATTTATTCATGAAAGCTTACTTATAGTATTCTGCAACATCTGTACAGCACCACTGTGTTTTTTATTCAAATTTCAATGCTTTTAAACCACATTATATTTATTATTTTCATAAATAGTATTACAAATACATAAGTCAGTCAGTTACAAATACAGGCAGAGCAGACTCAAAAACAGCATGTCAGTCACAAATACATCGTATGTCAGTCGCAAATACATCGTATGTCAGTCGCAAATACATCGTATGTCAGTCGCAAATACATCGTATGTCAGTCGCAAATACATCG
>WURV02174312.1:0-86973 GCA_011762755.2 Epimenia babai | reverse complement strand
ATTATCTAATTCAGCACAGTTCGCCCAAAGTACGATTTTTAGATGCTTGTGAACGCGCTGATGAAGTCACCGCCCGTAAAATCCTTGACGAAAACTCGACTATCATGTCGCAATTAAGCGATGTCGATAAACAAATACTCCCCAACAGCGCATGGAGTAACGATATTGAGGCGGTACGTGTTTTGCTGAATCTTGGTTTTGATCCGCACATCACCAGCGATGACCAGTCAACAGCATTAGACCGCGCATCGTTTCATGGCTTTGCAGATATTGTCGAACTCTTACTTGAACACGATCCAAATCCACCACTCAATTACAAAAACGAATACGGCGGGACACCACTCGGCACAGCGATTTATGGCATGACTCATAGTTGGAGCGATGAAGGCGATCATTATGCCACTATCGAAGCATTGATTAAAGCGGGCGCAAAATATGATGAGGGATGGCTCTCAACTGGAAATGATGCAGTCGATCAACTCATGCGTCAGCATTTAAAAGGCGATCATATAGAAACGAACAACGACGACTCTATATTCATGCAAGCCGTTCACGCCATCATCAATGGCGAAGCAGGTAAGCTGAAATCCTTACTTACGAGACAGCCTAATTTAGCAACAAGTTGTGCGGATGCCGAACACAAAGCGACATTATTGTTTTACATCTCTGCGAATGGTGTAGAAGATGAATTACAGAAAACGCCACCCAATGCGGTTGAGATTGCGCAGATATTGTTTAACGCTGGTGCAGACGTAAATGCGACGATGAATGCTTATGGCGGGGAAACGAGCGCGCTCTCCCTGCTAGTTTCGAGTACCCATCCCGCCAATGCAGGAGTACAAGCTGAACTAGCAAAGTTATTTGTCGAAAATGGTGCGCCAGTAAATGGAGTTAACGATGACGGTATCCCCTTATCAACTGCTGTCCTGTTTGGATATTTAGAAACGGCTAAGATGTTGGTTGAGTGTGGTGCGCGAGTTGACAACATTGTGCTTGCATCAGGATTAGGCGATGTGGAATTGGTCAAATCATTTTTTGACGATGATTCAAAATTAACTGATAATGCGCTCGGCACATTTCATGATCCATTTGGACGCAATCCTGAAACATCACAATCGATTCTTGATACATCGTTTTGGTACGCGCTGACCAATAATCAGCAAGAAACAGGCGCAATTCTCCTCAAGCATGGCGCGAATATAGACTATGCACCTGTACGTCGTGAAACCCAATTACATTGGGCGGGCTGGTATGGCAATCGTGCCAAAGTTAAATTCCTCCTCAAAAATGGTGCTGATGCCAGTATACGCGACGAACGTTATGGTTTAACTCCGGCAGGTTGGGCAGATGAAAATGGTCATCCTGAATTACGAGACCATCTCATTAAATACTATAATATTAGCTTCACCGATGCTGTTGAATTTAATCATGTTGATCAGGTTAAATCAGCTTTACAACAAAACTCTAAATTGGCGAATGGTGAAAAAGCGGATGGCGTTCCCCTGCGTACCGCATCACATCGCGGTTATGTTGAAATGGTCAATCTGCTTTTAGATCATGGGGCAGATGTAACGCTAAAAAATAAAGTGGGTAAAACGGCATTAACCCACGCAATTGAACAAAAACACACAAAGATCGAAAAGTTACTGCGTCAAAATGGCGCACTTGAATAAAGGACAGTCAAAATGAAAATTAGTAATTTAACCCCGATGATCCCAACAGCAGGTGACGTTAAAGGCGCGACTGCCTTCTATGTTGATACACTCGGATTTAAGATTGTCTATAAGGATGATGGCATGGCAATTGTTAAACGTGATGATGTGACGATCATGTTAACTGATCTTGATGATGAGCATGTCGCCTCCAACACCGCGCTATACATCACAGTCGATAATATCCAAGAACTCTTTGATGAATTGTCGGCTAAGAATCTACCCGATTTCCAATCAACATCTGGCGCGAGTATCTCCAAGTTAGAGGATAAACCATGGGGTACACGCGAATTTGCAATAAAAGACCCTGCTGGTGTGTGTTTTACCTTTTCTCAGGATATAAGCTAATTATTTGAGGGTGATTCGATAATGAGTCACCCTCTTTTCTTCGGCAACAAATTGGTAAGATTCCTGCATGATAATCTCGTTTTAGAAAATGAAGAGGTTTGCCATGAAACACATCCTGCTTATTTGTGTGCTTTTGTTATCACTCGTGTTGACGACAAGCGCGCAACAAGATGACGTAATCATTGATTATGGTTTTACTTATCAAAATGGCACAGGTAATCGCTATATCGAAGGGCAAGGCGACATCCTCGATTCGCGATTGTCTATCACGACCTACAATGGCGATGCTGTGAATTGGCTTGTGCCGATTGCAGTGGATGACACCTTTGTGTTTCATAATGAAGACGACAATCTTGATTTCTTTATAGATACACTACTGATAGGGAGTGATGCCAGAGATCATTTCCCCGACGAACAAGCCTTAGTTGGCATTCCAGCATTATGGAATCCATTTTTACCCTTATTAGATGTGTCGCCATTATCACATCCTGTTCCCGTTGATAATGATGTTGTCTATATCGCGGATAATGGGGATTTGGTGTTATGGCGTGATGAGCTTGAAGTTCATCGCCTGCCGATTAATGCCATGCTTGATGCCCGCCCAATGGTCAGTGATGCAGGCTTGATTGCGATTTATACCAACCCGACTGATCGTTATCCTCATGGTGTTTTTGGGGATGAGCTTGAAGGCGGTGCGTTGGATATCTTGCAAGTTGATGGGGATATGTTGCGCCGAGTCGCATTTGTGCAATTAGATGAAGATGTATTCGAGGGGGTGTATCCGTTTTGGGCAGATATTGATCAAGATGGCGAACAGAATATTGTGACGACGGTTTCTGGTCGTGGATTAGGGGCAGGTTTGCGTGTTTATCGCGCTGATGGGAGCATCCTCGCACAAGGTGATCGCATCGGATTAAGCAATCGTTGGCGACATCAAATTGCATTTGCACCGTTTGGTGTTGATGGCGAGTATGAATTAGTGGAAATTATCACGCCACACATTGGCGGAGTCGTCAATTTCCTGCGCTATAACCCCGAAACCAATATGTTAGAGACTACCGCCCGTGTGAGCGGGTACACGTCGCATGTGTACGGTTCACGCAATGTCGATATGGCGATTGCTGGTGATTACAATGACGATGGTCAATCTGAACTCGTTGTTACCACACAAGATGGCTCTCGCTTGGTCGGATTACAGCGCGGCGTGGATGATATTATAACGGAAGTATGGTCGATTAACCTAAGCGCACAGATCATCACAAATTTTGCGGGCTTCCGCCTACCAGATGATCGTATCGGTTTACTCATCGGTTTTAATGATGACACAATTTATAGATGGCGACCACGCTAATGTAAATGTGGGTTGCTAACTGTCAAAGCTGTTAGAGTTTTGTGAAAAAGGGTTGGCAACCCCAATTATTGGGGGATTGGATTCGTATTCTGACTGATACGATATCTATGTTGATCGTTAAGTGAAAGCACCTCCCCATGAAAGTCCGCAATGTTGTGATTACCGTATTCGTTGTGATTATTCACGCTATTCTGTGGGTATTCAAAGGTCTATTCTTCCTCTTGACCGGAACCGCACACGCCGACGAACCCGATCAGCGTTCGTAACGACCCAAATCGGAGTATTTGATTGACAGTACGACAGCATAAAACCAACGTATTCAATAATCAAATTGTAAGGGGGAATGTATCGCTTATCACTAATTAGCACATTCCCTCTCTACGTTTCCCCTTTGTTTTGTCTATGTTTGCACTCGTTCGACCATATAAACCTATAGAATGATAATAAACAACATGGAACGATTGTGATGAATACGGTGTCTTTTATGATAGACACACTTCGATTCTAAATTTTATATGGGATAGCCTGTAAATTATGTCAACCTACCGTACGCAACCGCATGAATCAATGAATACGGTACCATCACGCGCTCAACAACCACAACAACACCCTTCATCGCAACGGACGGTGCCATCACCAGCGATTACACAAGCGAATATGCCATACAACAAAACCCGTATACACGACCGTATACGCGCTAATCTACCAGTTCCACAAGCACCGAAACAACAGAGACAGCGCACAGGTCAAAAACGCACTAATGGTAAAACTTTACTTGTCGTTATCGGGCTAGGCATGATGGCATTTTTGGGCATGATTGCGCTGAGTATATTTATTGGTGTTAGCGTGATTTATGGTAATGGCATTTTACCTAACGTGAGTGTTGCGGGCGTTAGCGTCAGTGGGTTATCCGAATCTGAAGCAATCAACACATTAACCACACAATGGACTGTTATAACTTTGCGTGATGGTGAGCGCACATGGAATGTCGAGCGCGATTCACTAGGTATCAACCTTGATGCTCAGGAAACCGCCGAACGAGCACATCAACAAGGGCGTGGCGCGGGCAATCCACTTTCGATTATTTTGAGTGGCGCAGATATTTCCCCCGCCGTGACAATTGACCCTAACACATTGACAACTGCCTTAGAAAATTTATCAAGCCGTATCAATATTCCCGCACAAAATGCAGGTGTGGCATTTGAAAATGGGCAAGTGCAAGCAACAGCTCCAATAAATGGTCGCTTGATTGATATTTCAGCAACGATCTCTAATTTTCAGCAAAATGGTGAACAAGCCTTAGCCAACGGTGAACTTGAGTTGATGATGCTGGACGTGCAACCAACTGTGACGGATTCAAGCGCGTTAGTATCGGCAGCTAGCCAATTATTGACGAGTGCCTTAGACATCGGTGCGTATGATCCCATGACAGGTGATATTGTCGGCTGGACAGTTCAACCGCAAACATGGGCAACATGGCTTAGCGCAGAATCTGACCCTAATAGTGCAACGGGACTATCCTTATCCGTCGCTGATGCACCATTACGCGAGTATTTGGTTAACCAATCTAGCGTATTTGATGCCTCACGCTATTTAGATATTGATGAGGCAATTGACCAAATTCGTTTAGCGGTTGCCAATAATGACCTCACGCCGATGTTGCGCGTTTATCACAATGACCGTCAACATACTGTCAGCGTCGGCGAAACCATCACCAGCGTCGCATGGGATTATGGTGTGCCCTATCCATGGTTACAACAAGCGAATCCAGGGGTAAGCGGTCTCAGTGTAGGGCAAACGATCACTATTCCATCACTTGATAATTTCCTACCCTATGATGTCGTGCCAGAAAAACGGATTGTCGTTAGCATCTCTCAGCAACGAGTATGGGTCTACGAAAACGGCGCGATCATCCAAGATTGGGCAGCGAGTACCGGCATTCGTGATAGCCCAACGTGGACAGGCGTTTATCAGATTATCTCGCATGTGCCCAATGCTTATGCCGGAAATTGGGATTTATGGATGCCGAATTTTATGGGTGTCTATCAACCCATCCCTAATGCAGATTTTACCAATGGCTTTCACGGCTTCCCGACTCGTGGTGGTGGGCAATTGCTGTGGGAAAATAGCTTAGGTACTCGCGTGACTTATGGTTGTATCTTATTGAGCAATCAAAATGTCAGCTGGCTTTATGATTGGGCAGAAACAGGTGTCGTCGTCGAGATTCAAGGCTAACCTATACATCTATCTTGAATGACAGGGCGACTTCGCGCAGAGGTCGCTTTTGATTCACATAACCTATACAAAACCTTTAGGGTTCAGATGATGAAGTTATGTTTCAATACAAGTGGAATAATGGACACAAAATAGTGATATAAACTTTCACTTACCATACGTTAATTGACAGACAAGTTAAATATTTTGCATAATAAGAAGGTAGTTAAATTTAGTATTTTTATATAAAGTCTTGTAATTTTTGGGGTAAATAGTGTTATGAAACTCTTAAATTGGTTAAATTCCACAAGAAAAAACTCTTTAGCGTCAACATATTGCAACTGGTCAAATACTTATAATGAGCGTGGAAACACAAAAGGCGCATTAAAAATGACCAACCGTGCTATTCGTTTGATGCCAGATATGCCTCGTGCCTATTTTCAACGCGGGATCGCACAAACCGGTTTAGGAAATTACGCTAATGCTATTGCTGATTTTGACCACGCGCTTGAGTTACAACCCAAGTGCGCCGAATTTTATATTCGTCGTGGCTTAGCAAATTTCTATTGGGGCGAGCATAATGAAGCCCTGAGCGATTACAATCTCGCCATTCATTTCGCACCAGATTCGTCGATTGCTTATGTTTATCGTGGTGTGGTGGAACATGCTTTGAATCACCCTAAGAGTGCGATGAGTGATTATAATTCTGCTATCCGCGTTGACCCCTCAAATTACCTTGCATATCATCACAGAGCAAAATTACGTGAATTGCAGGGAAACATCCGTGACGCAATCACCGATTATATTAAGTATCTTGAGCTGGGCATTTATGACGGCATCAAAAAACGCCACGCTGTCAAACTAACCGTTAAACGTTTACAGAAACAACTCGCCTAAAAATCACAGTTGTTTATAACTTCCACTTTCGGCAGGGTGACTCACTCTGCCGTTTTGATTCTGTAATCTTAGTTGCCTCTATCCTCATTATGTAACACAATCTATTTGTATAGTGCATATTAAATTTATAAGGCTCATCATGCAGTTGATTCCGGTTATCGCGTTAATCATCTATTTTCTTGTACTTGTTTTTAACCATCAAATCAAGAAACGGGCTACCCAACCAACCGATAACACCGGATGGTCATATTCGCTTTCAAGGTTTCTATATAAATATATGCCAAAGGGTACACAAGGGCTTTATGTGCGCGGATATGAGCATTATAAAAACGGCGAACACGAAAAAGCTATCGTAGAGTTAAGTAAAGCCATCAAGAAAAACCCTTATGACGAACGTGCTTATTGGAATCGGTCATTGACTTATTTAAAGCTAAAAGATTATGACAAAGCCTTGGCTGATGTGACTCAAGGTATACGTTACATTCCCGAATCACACGCCTTATTTAGGCATCGTGCCAAAATTCATTTTGATGCCACCAATTATGATTTATCACTCCAAGATATTGAACACACACTTGAACTTATCCAAGAAAGAATGGATAAAGTTAACCAGTTTAAACCCTATGTAGGAAGTGAAAATTTTGCTTCCTTAGAAGAGTCGCTTGTACACACATATTATTGGAAAGGACGCAATCTACACGCACTAAAGCAATATGAAAAAGCGATACAAGCCTATAATGAGTGTATGGCGATCAATAGCACTTATATATACGCTTATTGGTCACGAGCGATAACCCATAATGTGATGGAGAATTGGGAAAAAGCATTAGCTGATTTCAACTCGGCGTTGGAGATTAGTACAGATACAACCAAAACGTATTTAGATCGTGCATCGGTTCACCTCAAAATGGACAATATTGAGGAAGCTATCGCGGATTATAGTATTTACATTGAGCGTGAGCCACATAAATATCAAGGATACTTCAATCGAACGAGTGCCTATATACAGGCTAAAAAATGGGATGATGCACTTACAGATATCAATCACGTCTTAGAGCTTGATCCCGAACAAGTGAATGCTTACCTCACTCGCGCAATCATCCATCATAAAATGGATAATACCAACAAAGCCATAACCGATTGCACCGCCTATATCGAAAATAAGCCCGACACATACCTCGGCTATTTTCATCGCGGGATGTATTATTACAACAATAATGCCATGCAAGAGGCAATCAACGATTACACAAAATCCATCGAATTAGATGATACGGTTGCTACGACCTATAACAATCGTGGAGAAGCCTATTTTGTGTTTGAGAATTACGATAATGCCCTCGCTGATTTCGAGAAAGCACTAGAACTTGACGAAAACTTGACTATCGCCCAAGCAGGAAAAGCGGTGACATTGCACAAACTAGAACGTGTCGATGAAGCAATCACGATATGGCAAAGTCTCATCATGGAAGATGCTAATTACACAGATATTGAATGGGTGAAAACGACCTTACGTTGGGCGCAACCACTCGCCGATGAAGCCGAGCAGATTATTAAAGCAATAGGGTCATACGACGATGAGTAGTAATTTATCTATGTCTATTGCAAATTTATTCGATGTATTCAAAATATTTTCATCAAAACGACAAGACCCTCTCATAAATCGTGCCCTCACACATTTCAGAAATAGAGAGTTTCAACAGGCTCTTAAGGTATGTTCGGCATACATTGAAAAAAATAAATCTAACCCAAACGGATATCGAATACGTGCCTCAGTATACTTTGCCATGAAGATGTATGATAAAACACTCGAAGATTTGACGTTAGGCATTCAATATAACCCTCGGGTATATGAACTTATTATGCTTCGTGCCCTCTTATATCACACTCCGTTACATCGCTTTGAATTGTCGCTCAAAGACTGTGAGACTACCATAGAATTGATTAAACATGACATTGAGCACGTTAAACGTCTTCGGGCACACATAAGAGATACACAACTTCCTCAATTGAAGGAAAATCTTGAAATTATCCGTCATTTCAGTGGTGCAAATCTATACCATCTTGGTCAATATAATGAGACAATCCAAATTTTGACAAGGCTATTAACCGATAATCCAGACTATCTTATCAGCCGTGAGGTACGTGGCTTTGCATATTTTCGTCTCAAAAACTGGAAAAAAGCATTACATGACCTGAATGTTGTGGTTGAAATGGGAACTAAGCATCCAAATTTGTATAATACACGTTGGCATATCCATTTCAAACTTGGAAATTTGGATCAAGCATTAGATGACATCAACTATGTACTACACGCGCAACCAGAAAATATAAACGCTTATATTAATCGCGGTTACATTTATATTCGAATGGAAAACTTTGAAAAAGCATTAGATGACTTTAACATATACATTAAACATAATCCTGATAGTCATTTGGGATACGTAAACAGAGGATATTGTTATTATAGAAAAAACGCTTTGAATAAAGCTATTAAAGATTACGATAAAGCAATTTCCATAAATGATACAGATGCCAATCTTATCGGCAATCGTGGATATGCTTATTTTATTCTGGGCAACTATGAGCAAGCACTTACTGATTTTGAAAAGGCATTAACCCTAGATAGTGAGTTGTTAGACAAAAGGGCGGGTAAAGCGTTAACACTGTACAAACTAGAACGTGTCGATGAAGCGATCACGATATGGCAAAATCTCATCGAGGAAGATGACAATTACACAGATATTGAATGGGTGAAAAACGAACACAATTGGGCGCAACCACTCACTAATGAAGCCGAGCAGATTATTCGCGCTATTGGTGGCGGTTTAATACCTTGATTTTACTGGCGGGGGAAAAGTGCCAATTAACGTTAATCTTGATACATGAGAGCAACGTACCCTCTTAAGCTTTCCTTCGTGCCCTCAGTTCTTCAACCTGCATTTGCTTTTCACTCATCACTATTCACTAAAAACTCATCACTAAATTTCTGACCATTTGGTTCACTCAAAACCGCGATTCCGTGCTACGCTATCTTTTACGCGCATTCTATCATCAAAATCGACACAAATAATTCAAACTTTTAACGAGTTGACCGCACTTTTACAAGTTGACCGCAGGAAATAACACTCCCGCCCACACTCATTTAAGGGAAGAATCAAAACGACCGCAGGTTTTTTATTTTTTTTCTGCGGTCGCGGTCAAACCATTTGCATTGCGTTTGTGACTGTTTATAGAATGGTTATCATTGAAGAATCACAAAATGGTCTTAATCCCCTCTTGATTTGTGCCTCGGTTAGCCTCAATATACAAGCATAGTTACTACGGTGAGATACAGGTGAGTCTTCGGCTCGCCTTTAGTTGTTTATAATGAGGAAAACCCACGATGAAGATTGGCGTTTTAGCGTTACAAGGCGCGTTTATTGAGCATGAGAAGATGCTCCGTGCATTGGGTGCAGATGTGGTACAAGTGCGTTTGCCAGAGCAGTTAACCGATATTGATGGCTTGATTATCCCAGGTGGTGAAAGTACAACTATTGGCAAACTCGCAACAAGTTACCAGTTGATGGAACCTTTACGTGAGTTCGCGCTACACAAGCCTGTATGGGGAACCTGCGCAGGGATGATCTTTCTAGCGAAGGATATCGGTGTTGACCGTCAACCGATACTGAATGTGATGGACATTACTGTTAATCGCAATGCTTTTGGACGGCAAAGTGATAGCTTTGAAGCTGATTTAGATATTGCTGGCTTAGAGGGTGATCCCTTTCGTGCGTTGTTTATCCGTGCGCCAATAGCCACAAGTGTAGGCGAGGGTGTAGAGGTATTATGCCAGTTAGATGACGGGCATATTGTGGCGATGAAACAAGGACATTTATTAGCAACTGCATTTCATCCTGAGCTAACGAATGACTTGCGTTTGCATGACTATTTTATCGAAATGGTCAAATCTTAATTCTTTACCATAATTTAGGGGAGAATTATGGTTAAATTGTGATATAACAGTGTAGATACACTGTAGATTTTATTATAACTAAGGGGGTACCCATGGGCATTGAAAATAAACTTAACCTGCTTCTCCACGCATCCACCATTGGACCTGAAGATGCGGACGATTTTGAAGACCTCGAAGATTTCGAGGACGATTTTGAAGACGACTTCGAGGAATTTGATGATGATGTGCTTGATGACCTTGAAGAGGAAGACCTCGAGGACCTTGAAGAAGAGAAAATCGACGATCTTGAGATAGTGCTTGAAGACGATGAAGTTGTTGAAGATGATGGCTATGATCTCGATGATTTAAGCGGATTAGCTGACGACGACGATGACGATGAAAGCATCGATCTTTATGGTGACGACGACGATGATGACGATGACGAAGATGATGATGACGAAGATTACTATGAAGACGATTTCGCCTACTAAATAGTAATAACTTTATAAGTTTCCTACATGATTTGTGGACGAGGGCATAATAACTTTATTTTGCCCCCCAATAATTTTAGGAACTGCATCATAGAGGATATACGGATATCCTCTATGATAGATGAGCCTATTGATTCGGGAATATTTTACCCGGATTGAGAATGTTATTGGGGTCAAGTGTTTGCTTGATGTTCTTCATCACATCTAATGCTTCGCCGTGTTCATCGGGCATATATTTGGATTTACCAATCCCGACACCGTGTTCTCCGGTTGCCGTTCCATCAAGCTCAAGAGCCTTCAACACAATCAACCTATTAAGTTCTAGTCGATGTTGATATTCCTCTTGTGTTTCATAAGGGAATTCAACATGGATATTGCCGTCACCAGCGTGACCAATCATATACGCGGTGATTTGGTGTTCGTGCTTGAGTTCTTCCACATAACTAATCAACTTAGGATAAGCACTAATCGGTACGGCAACATCATTGATGAAAAACTGTTTATTAGGATGTGTGCGCACCATGATTTCATATGAAGCGTGCCGAGCATGCCAAATTTTCTTGCGCTCTGCGGGATTAGTGGTGGCATGAAAGCTAATTGCATTCATCTCCTCGCAAATCTCTTTGACCATTTCCAACCCAGAGTCCAAGGCTACTTCATTGTTAGCGTGAAACTCCATAAATAAGGTCGGATGATCACTGAGTTCAACGCCTTCGGTTTCACGAAGCATCTTAGCGTGCGCCGCGTCAATCAGTTCTAAGGCTGCGGGGTCAAGCCCACTACCACGCACCGCGACGACTGTTTCAACCGCATCTTCTACTGTTTCAAATGCCGCCAACGCCGCGCTCATGTGTTCCGCAATTGGAACAAGTTTGAGCGTCGCTTCTGTGATAACGCCGAGTGTGCCCTCACTGCCGACAAACAAGTGTAATAAGTCATAACCGGCTGATTGCTTAACTGAACGTGCGCCAACCTTGATTAAGCGTCCATCAGCCAATGCCACTTGCATCTTGAGTACGTTATCTTTACTCGCACCATATTTAACGGTACGGATTCCGGCGGCATTATTCGCCAGCATCCCGCCGATTGTTGCATTTGCACCGGGGTCAGGTGGGAAGAATAAGCCGTAACGAGCGAGTTTTTCATTGAGGTCTTTATGACCGATTCCCGGTTGTACCGTGACTTGAAAATCATCTGCGTGTACTTCGATGATCTGATTCATTCGCTCAAATGACAGTGAAATTCCACCAAACAAAGGAATAGGGTTGCCTTCTAATGAAGTGCCTACACCCCAAGGCGTGACCGGAATACAATGTTCGTTTGCAATTTTGAGGATGTCTGCAACCTGTTGTGCTTTTTCTACCCATATCACCACCTCTGCGGGATGGGCAGCATGTTGGGATTGATCACTAGCATGTAAATCAATATCAGCTTGTGCGGTGCTGAGGTTACTTTCTCCGACGATAGCTTGTAATTGTGTAATTATTTCAGGGGTTAGTGGTTGATATGTTGTCATATGTGTTTTGTCTTTCTATCCAATTATTGCTAATCGTCGTCATTTTTCTCTTGGTATCGCCCATTCAAGTCACCCATCAGCGCGTATATCGTTACCCCAAATGATGCAATAAAGAAGCTAAAAATAATAGCAACGGCTTGCAAACGCCCTAAAAAAATGGTGGTTTCCTCTTCAACAGTAGGTATAACACCATGTGACCCAAAACCCAAGATGTCAGCTAGGGCAGATAAACCCGCTAAAACGAGTCCAGTTAAAGCTAAGCGATTACCTATTTGCTGGGCAAGCGTCGATTTCTTAAATGCGTAGAAGGTGAATTTAACATAAATTAGCGCACCGAGTATGAGGAGTGTGAATCCAATCAGAATCACAAATATCTGAACGATGCCGATGCCTGTTGTCGGTTCTAATCCGGTTACACCGGGGAATAATCCCATAATTGTGAGCATCATTCCCAGCGCACCAATCGCAATACCTATTTGTGCGACACGCGCCATATAATATCCATACTATGTATATCAATAAAGTTTTATTATGACAGTATTTCACGCAATTTGCGTAACATATTACCGCCTAAAATTGCTGAAATATCAGTTTCTTCATACCCACGTTCACGAAGCAAGTCACCGATATACCATATGTCGGCAATGGTATCCATATCTTGCGGGATACTTTCCGCGCCGAAGCCACCATCAAAGTCTGTGCCAATGCCAACATGGGTTGCGCTTCCGGTGATCTGACAAATATGATCAATCACATCTATAATAATCGTGCGAGGCATTGTTGCCTTACGACTACCCTTACTCCATGTTGTCTTTAGAAACTGATTATACGGCACAATCCCCATAACACCATCGCGTTCTGCTAAACGCCGAATCATATCATCAGATAAATGGCGATCTGTATCACAGAATTTACGCGGATTACTATGGCTGGCGATTACCGTGCCCTCATATTCATCTAATGCTTGATAAAAAGCTTGCTCCGCCATATGCGATACATCTAACATCACATTAAAGTCTGCCATCATTTCCAATAGCTCATAACCTAATGTGGTTAGTGGACCGGGGATGCCTGTCCCACCTGAATAACGTGAGGCAGACCATGCAGGACCGACGATGCGTAATCCACGCTCAACCCATTCTTCTAGTTGCTTAGGTTCTAAGATTGGATCAGCATTTTCCATTAACAACACAATGCCTTGTTGGCGGTCTTGTATCGGCTTGCCATCTTCCCAAGTTTCTAAAACAGCATCAATGTCTGATGCGGATTGAATCAAGCGAATGCGCTCTGTGCTATCAACAAGGCGATAGTAATAATCAAGTTGTTGACGCGCTAAATCATAAGCACCGCGTGCATCCTTATACATCACGGCTTCCCACTGGGAACCACCTCTGCGATACGGCGCAACAAATATAGTCGCAAAAACGATTGCAACTCGTCCGACAATTGATTCCGGTAAGCCAATTGTTGCATGACCATTTTGTGATGGGATGTTTGTGCCTGCTTCAAGTTGGCGTTTACGTAACGCTGCTAGGCGATAATCACGCCCAAAGCAGATGGCGTTATAAGCAATATCTTGATGTGCATCGACGATGAACAATTACGATCCTTAAGTGAGTGTTTAGTCTGCTCTCACGAGGGAGACTAAATTGCCTCCCTAACAACTTACAATTGTATAGGGGGTTGCCTAAAAAATCCAAAGGGGATTATAACCCGAAGGTTATGTTTTTACTTATTTCAGGTTGAGATTATCGTTATAGTCATCTGAATAGGTTAATATCAACGTAAATTCAATATCAGTAAAATTATTATCCCATCAACTATTTGTGGTGCTTGTTATCAATTTGTAAGACGGTGATTTTATCTTTAAGTTATAGATTTCTTATTGTGCAGACAAATAATCCTGTGCAGACAAATAATCCATTTGATTTATAAGAAACCTATCTACACAAGGGACTTTGGGAGGTCTTATATATGGAACTTAGTAAAAAGCCGAGTATTCTTATCGGTGCATTGGTCGGGGCATTAATTACTGCTCCTTTTATAGCGTTATCATTTTTGGCAGATCAACTAGCTGGATTACCATTTTTCCCATTTGATCTTTTTGATTGGGTTGGTCGGAACACACCGGGTGAGCTCATTACCTTTGTCATTGATCAAATGGTGACAGCCATCGAGACATTTAGCCTTGGTGAGACATCAAGCGCGGCGAAAACCGCAGAGCAATTGATGGCGTTGGGCATGATGATGGGTTTTGGCATTATCGTTGGTGTGATTTTCTTCGGTGTATTAAACCGCTTAAATTCCAAGCCCAATAGCAATATGATTGGTGGTATTCTTGGTGCGGTAATTGGTATTGCATTCGTTTTAATTTTCAATGAGGTCAATAACACAGCTTCTGCTGATGATGGCTTGAGCCAAGTGTGGATTGTATTGGCATTCACCGTTTGGGGCGTTGCATTCGGCTGGATTTACAGTGATTTACGCGACTTCGCTGAGCAATCTGACGAAAAAGAAAAAGCAGATGACAATACATCTTATCAATTGGATCGTCGTCGTTTCTTGGTTAATGTTGGTGGTGCTACCGCTACATTGACAGTAATGGGTGCTGGATTGAGTTTATTATTAAATAATGACCCTGATCCAGTGGAAACTGCTGTCATCATACCAGATTCAGAAGGCACACCTGATCCTAATACGGGTGCTGAAACTGTTCAGAATGATTTACCTAATGCTGATGCGTCATTGGAGCCAGCCCCAGGGACACGCCCAGAATACACACCGTTAGAGAATCATTATCGCATTGATATTAGTACCCGCCCACCAGTAATTGATGGTGAAGAATGGCGACTGAATGTCGCTGGATTAGTTGCTGCCCCACTTGCGCTGTCATTAGACCAATTGATGAATGATTACGATCCTATTGATCAATACGTGACGATTTCCTGTATCTCTAATCGTATTGCGGGTAGTTTAATCAGTACCACACGCTGGACAGGTGTTCAATTTAATCAATTGATCCAAGATTGGAACTTGTCGCCTGATGCCACTCATTTACGTATTACGTCAGCTGATAACTTCGATGAATATGTCTCACTCGATTTAATCCGTAACGATGATCGTATTATGTTAGCTTATATGTGGGACGGTCAGCCGTTGCGTGAACGCCATGGATTCCCATTGCGCGTTTACATCCCAGATCATTATGGAATGAAACAGCCAAAATGGATTACCAATATTGAAGCTGTTGAATCATGGGATGAAGGCTATTGGGTGCGTCGTGGATGGTCACGCGATGCGATTGTAAACACCACATCAGTTATTGATACTGTAGCCGCTGATTCTATTGTCATGCAAGATGATGGTAGCTTATTAGTGCCAATTGGTGGTATTGCTTATGCTGGTGCCAAGCAAATCTCTAAAGTTGAAGTACAGGTTGATGATGGCGAATGGCAAGAAGCAGAATTGCGTGAGCCATTATCTGAATTAACATGGCGTATTTGGCGTTATGATTGGGCATTTGAAGAAGGTGACCATAGCTTCCGCGTGCGGACTTACGATGGTGCGGGCGTGATGCAATCAATTGAAGATCGTGGAACTCGCCCTGACGGCGCAACAGGCATTCATGGACTTGAACATGATCTGCAACCCTTAGAAATCTCTGAAACCTAAATATAACTTAGCCTAAATTTAAACTAGAAAGAGACGATCATATAGTTCGTCTCTTTTATATTATGTTGGACGGCGAGAGTTACGACCATGCCTACCAACGCGCCCTAAAATGATATGTTGTTCTCCGTCGTCATCATCAATAACCTCAAAATTGATACGTACACAACGCGGTCCTGTTCCAACTTTTATATGCTTACCACAGAAGATGAGTTTTCCATCATATTCAATCTCATAATCTCTACGTAAATTGGGATTACTTTGTACGGTTTTGGATTCATTTTTTCCGTATTGGAATTTGTATTTGTTGTAGTAATCATCGCCGGCAAGTTTATCCCCACCATGTCGATACGCAGGCAACCATACTTTTACTAAGCCAGTTAGTAACTCATAGATTGTTTCTGGTGATTCATAGTCAGCATTTTGCGCGGTTTGCTTCCCCATTCTGGATAAGATTAGGCGATTAGGGAATTCTTCTATTGCGAATAGTACCGCGTCAATAATTTGTTTGGGTTTTTGTTTAGGAGGGACAATTGATGAGATTTCAGAAGGATACTGAATCGTAACATATTCTTGAACAACTTCATCGTATTCTTCTTTAGCGTCTATTGACCACATGAATGGGACGTTTACAAAAAACGTGTATTCTGTCTCTAATGCCCAATTTGCTTCTGTTTCGGAATAATATGATAACACTCGAAGATGTTCAAAGTCAGTCAGTGGTATTATGCGATGATTTTTTGCAAAAGTGACGTGTGCCATCATATGTTTATAGCTATATGTTAATGTTGCGTCATCAAAGCGATCCACATACTCACTTGGATTAATCAAAGTTTCTTCAAAATCGACCACTTTCACCATATCTTTGGGAAAATGAGAGTCGATCAGATCATCAATATAGGAATTGTGAAGAATATGGTGGAGAAAAGGCATAATCGCCTTGACAACCTCGTCAACGTGTTGATTTTGCCAATGCTTAGCGACAAATTGTGCCAAGTCTTCATGGTTAAAAGAAGCACGCGCGATACTTGTTAACGCAATATAGCAATTGCGTGTGATCCCAAACTCAATATCATATTTGGTATATTCCTCACCCCAATTAATTAACCGTAGCAAAAAGGCATTTGCTTCTTGTTGGGTTACATCAGGTGGGAGATATAAAAATTTAGGATCAACAACAATGTAAAGCATGATGTCTAATCTCTTTTATTGAATGGCGATTGCAACTTTTAGTAACTCTTGCGCTAATTTATTGCTCTCATCCATAAAATCTTCGGGCCAATTCTTGATATGCCCACTTTTATTAACCTTCACTTCTTCGAATTCCGTACCGGAATCTTGAGTCCGTTTTGCAAAATAAATACGTGTTTGCTGTTGTAATACCTTATTGCCCCTTGCCATCAAAAGTCGTAACTGATTGACAATATATTCGCTATGTGTTTCCGCTATACATTGCACACCAACTTTGGATAAGGCAAAAAAGAAGTATGCCAATTGTGATTGTACTTTGGGGTGCATATGCACTTCAGGTTGCTCAACAATAAACAATCCCCCCGGTGGTGTTAATAAACCTTGCACTACAATTGGTAAAATCTGACTTGTTCCAAAGCCAACCGCAGTCAAGTCGAGT
The DNA here is from genome assembly GCA_011762755.2 of Epimenia babai. Lineage (NCBI taxonomy): Eukaryota > Metazoa > Mollusca > Solenogastres > Cavibelonia > Epimeniidae > Epimenia > Epimenia babai. The sequence continues at coordinate 69,214 of WURV02174312.1, read as the reverse complement.
TCTTTTTCCACACCAAAGGATTTGATACTCAAAAATGTCCCCAATTTGCCATAATCTTTGGTTTCAATCGATTCGATTAATCCAAAATAATTAAGCCAAATAAGCACAGCATCAATTAATTTGCCTTGTTCAACTGTTAAGCCTGTGGGATGTAGGTAACGGATGTTTTTATCTTTAAATGTGCTTAGCGCGCCTGCGACATTACCGCCGTCGATGCCGACTTCTGACCATTTACTGATTGTGCCAAGCTCAAACAATGCAGTCGGTGCGATGCGATTTGCACTGAGATACCGCACTTTATTGACGAAAAAGTTAACAGCGGTTTCCCCAAGTTCACTAAATACTTCGGGGCGGTGAAGTTGCACACGGTTTTCAGTAACACCAGAGAGATGTTGCGTGAAATATTCTTTTAGTTTAGGAACTGTCTTTGCCTGTAAACTACCGAACCAGTCCCAATAATCGCCTAATGTAAGGGTAGTATTGTTTTTCTTAAAGTTCCGATTTTTAATATTTACCTGTTCAATCGGCGGTAAATTTAGTTTATCAATCGCTTGATCCAGTAAAACCTTTAATCCATTAGGCATTTGCAGGTCAAAGTTTTCTGGTGAAAATTGATCTTCATGATCTAATGGTGATGCAAGCACCGTTTTCCAATTAACATCACGGCTTTGCGCTTCCACATTAATCCTGATTTCCGATGGCAGGAAGTGATCCATATCAACCAAACAGCCCTCGGGTTCGGAAACGCGCGTGTATCCCAGTTTTAATAATTCTGATCGAAGCTCATCATTAAAATGTTCTTTGACATAACAGAGCTCTTGACCGTCAGGCATGTATTGAATTTCAAAGTAGTTGTCATAGTTATCTGAGGAATCGTCATCCCACGCATAACAAGCATGATTAAGCCTTACTGATGTTGATGAACCCGCGTCAGTATTTGGCAATAATTCTAATTCGTAGAATAAATTACCTCTGTCACCGCTTAAAATGAGTTCGATTAGAATTGGGTTATCAAGTTTACCGTTATGCCATACATCCTCAACCGTACCTAATGTCACTAAATCGCCATTGAGCGTGATTGCTGAACTGTCGTCACTTGTTAACGTTTGCATCATCAACAAGATAGATTGAATGATTGTACTTTTGCCTGAGCTATTCGCACCTGCGAATATGGTGATAGCTCCCAGTTCAATTTGTGTTAGGGCATTTTTTACAGATTTGAAATTCTTCAATTTTATTGAACGAATCATTAATCAAATTTCCTAAATAGTCTATAAACAGTGCTAAGGATGATTGAAAAACCCGCGAATGATTAATTATTGTTTCAAGTGACATAAATATGACAAATTGCATTACTTTTATCAGAATAACATTTTCAATATCATAGAGCAAATTCCTATTAGGATATTAATCGCTAGTTATGGAGAAATAAAAAACGGTGCTGTATGATCTACAACACCGTTTTAATGGTTAACTATTTAGTTTATACACTCAACTACGGGACACAATATTCAGGTGTCGTATATTGGATACCCATTAGCAAACGATCTCCATAGCGTACACCATTCAGGCTTTGTAGTGTTTCCCCATAGAACAAGTCAACTTGTACCGCGCAAGCAGGTAAATTAACAGTTAAGCTTGTTTGCTCACCTGGAGCAAGTGTAACTGTTGTATTTACTGAGTCTACGATAATTTGATTATCAATGATGTCATCAAACATTTGGTAAGATGCCATGCCGATTTGATAGTCACAGGTGATGCTATTGTTGTTTGTTACGTATCCTGTTGCAGTGGTTGTTCCAATATCAATCCAACCGGACAAATCTGCCTCAGCATCACAAACAACCACAACTGGATCATGGACATTATTGAATGATGTTGTCGCATTTCCATCTGCAGTCACAGTGACAGAACCACCACCACTAACTGTCCACTGAGCACCTGGATTTTGTTCAATCACGACATAATTACCAACTGGAACATCTTGGAAGATTGCTGAACCGCCGGTAGCATTCACGATCCGACATTCTAGTGTACCTGCTAAACAGACAATAAATGTTTGTGCGTTATCAACGGGGTTACCATTCCAATCAACATTGACATTTGCCGTAATGCTACCAGTGCGTTGTGGATTATATGTATTGGTTACATATGCTTCTGTTGTTTGCCCAGCATTTACAAAGAAGGCTGTATTGGGATCAGGTTCATCCACAATCCAGTTTGCGACAGGATTAACTTCATCTACTGTATAGGGACCGGGTTGAAGGTCAGTCCATGTTTGTGTTGATGTGGTTGCACCGTAAAACAGGCAATCCCCTTGAGGGTAACTTGGTCCTGTGATGCAGATTTCAAAGATAACCGCTTGATTAACGGGATCATTACCCCATTCAACGATTTTAGTGACTGCTAATGAGCCTGTTTGTGGTGTAATGTTCGTGTTCGTAATCGTTGCTGTGTTTTCATTATTTGCAGTGACTTCAATCTCTTGTGATAAGCTACTTACACTCCACTGATTTCCCGGATTTGTTTCCGTAACTGTGTACGTACCTGGAATAAGGTTATTCCAATCTAAGTCACCACCTTGTGCGCCAACGGTATCACAATCAGGTTGATTGTATGAAGGTCCACTGATGCAGATTTCAAATGTTTCTGCAGGATTAACGGGCGTATCACCCCAATTTACAATTTTACTTACTGTCAACGATGCTATATCTTGTTCATTTTGGAAGGTACAAACAATATCAATTGCGCTATCAATCGTTACCGAAATACCGATTACATCGTCATTATCTCCGGTTAGGATTGTAAGGGAACCATCTGTCACAGGGGTGATTTCATTGTTCTCGAGTACTCCGCAACTGGTTACATTATTTAATGTCCAACCATCAGGAACAAGTTCAATAAACTCGTAAGCACCTGTTGATACATCAAAGGTTTGACTCTCGCCATCACTTAACCCAAAGTCAAATGAACCACTAAAATCAAATGATTGTGATGTGTCACCGCTTATAACTGATTTTGTAATTGTAATTGATGCAGTAGCCTCATAGGCACCAATGTCACAAGATGTAAATTGTGGACGTTCAATACCTCGTTGATCTGTTGCAAAAGACATACAATCTTCAGCGCCATCAATTGCAACACTACCAAAACCGAGCGCATGAGTTGGTGTTGGTCCACCGTTATCATTTAAATTGCCAAGTTCTAATTCAACTGAAGATGTTTGTGGAAGGCTGCCGCAGGTGCCGTCAGTTTGATAGTTATCGCCGATTATCGTCATATTGACATTCGTTATATTCAGACAATCAAAACGTTCGTTATTTACAACAAGTGAATTGGTAATGGTTAAACTGCCTCTACCATTATCAATCCCAACTGAATTTTGGGCGATTGTTGTAAAATTGATTTCGGACTGGGCAGATTGTAAAAGGGCATTTTGAAGACCTTCATCACCGTTATTTGAAATGGTGCTATTGTTAATAATGAGGCTATTCTCATTAAAAATACCGTCATCAAAATTAGAGTGAATGCTTGAGGTATTAATAGTCATGGTATTTAGATTAAAAATACCTTCATCACCATTGTTTGTGACGGTCGTTCCGTTAATGGTTAAAGTCCCCATGTTAACGATACCATCTTCACGATTGCCGGAAATCAAACTATCATTAATAGTCGTCTGAGTTCTATTGGCATTATCAACACCATCATCTATATTGCTAGTTATAGTAAAACCAGAAATGATGACAATAATTGTATCATTTGAATTAGATGAGATTTGTAAAGCATCGCCTAATTCTGCAATAATTTGGGTGGTTTCTAAGCCTGAACCGCTTAAAGTAACAGATTTATTGATAGTTACAGATTCAGCGTATGTGCCAGATGCAACAACAATCTCACCCTCATTAGAAACACGATTAACTGCAAATTGGATAGTGGCTAAGGCATCCTCGGCACTTGCTCCACCATTGTTATTATCACCTGTATCTTCATTGACATAACAGATTGTTGTGCAAGATTCAGCAACATCACCCTGTGCAAATAGGGAAAATGATGAAGAAACTGTTAAAATGGCAAATAAGCCGATTAATAAAGCCCAATATCTTATATTTTTTATTCTGAAAATTTCACTCATAAGCATATATCCCCCACATGTTGCTTTGGAGATTTTTCCTTTGATTTGTTGATGTATTATGATGTTGATAAGGCTCTGCCCCATACTACATATGTATTACAGACAAGATAAACTTAGTCAGGTTCAATAGTATGATATTTGTTAGCTAATATAAAGCTAAATTTACCTTCTTCGGAATAAATTCCGATTCCCTTTACGTTTGTTTTATTAAATACATATTAGGATTCGTGAAGATGTGAAAGGTATATATGATGAGTGTCAAAGACAAATTATTACTTATGCGCATTAAATTAGGTATATACATGCTAATAGCATTATTTGTGTCTCATTCCCTAGCATTTAATGTGCTAGCTGAAATTTGGCCTTTAGCACGAATGCCTATGTTTTCTTCAGGATACCAAACATTATGTCCGACAATTTCACGATTACAATTGGTAATAGCTGACGCTAGTGGCGAAGAGCAAGAAGTCCCTATCGCTTCACTTTTTAATCATATGACGATGGATTATGAATATCTTGTTGGCGTTAATTTGATTTCGGGCGCACTTTCACAACACGATGGTTATCAAGCTCAATTATTCGAAAGAGTTCAACGTTTATATCCTGAAACAAATGTAGACTTTTTACGTGTTTGGCTTGAAAACTGGTTTGTTACACCCGAAACATTTACTCAGGTTTATGAGCAATCTGAGCCAGATGAGCGAATATTCATTGGGGAAATTGCGCAAAATGGAACGATAGGCCCCAATATAATACCTATTGAGAATGAGGATTGTAGATATCAATTTTATTATGAAGACTTCATGGAAGAATAACTATGTCAAAACTTGAGAGATGGTTAACTGAAACGCAACCAAATGCAAGGCAGACACTAGGCTTATTCCGTATTTTGTATGGTCTGGGATATTTATGGTTTATGGTAGCTCGTAACAATCATGATTTGTGGTCACAACCATCTGATGAATGGGATCCTATCATGATTTTAACCAGGTTATCTGAACCACCTTCTACTTTTATATTTCAGCTAGTGTTAACTGGTCTCATTATCAGCCTTCTATTTTTGATCATCGGTTATAAAACACGATGGGCATCAATTGGTGTAGCCTTTTGGGGGATGATATTTGCAGCCTTACGTTATAGCTATGGTTATATGCCTCATTACGCACTTTTTCTTGAAACATATATCCCACTTACGATGATGTTTAGTCGATGGGGGGATGCATATTCTCTAGATTCGAGACATATTACCCCAGAGAGCCTACCTCCTGATAATAGTTGGCGGTATACATGGCATCAAAAGATAGTCCTTCTGATATTGATCTTAACATTTGTATCATCAGGGTTTATTAAATTGGTGGGGGGGCAATTTCTTACTAACACAAATCAAATGACTAATATTCTTCTTAGCCAATCTGTTCGCACTACAATTTATGGGTTCCCAGATAATAGTGTTTTTGTTGAACCACTTCTTGATATGCCATTTTTGTTGCAAAATTTAAGGTTTGCCGCAATTGGATTCGAATTTTTCTTTTTTATGGCAATCATCAATAAACGATGGCGGTATTTTTTCGTCGCCTTAGCATTTGGATTTAATTGGTTTAATGCAGTATTTTTGAATATTTACTTTACACAAATGATATTGACGTATGCGATTTTTGTGAATTGGTATCAATGGAGAAGGATTCTAATACCCAGTATGATAGGTATTGTATCTATGACCATTATTTCAGCATTATTTGTCCCACTAGTTGAATTGTATCAACCAGTTCGGATTTGGACTTGGTATCTTCTGTCTCCGTTGGTGATTTATGCTGGAAGTATGACGTTCATAAAACTCATCATGTCTTACATCGGATCAAATAAGGAGCGCATTTCTACCATTCAGGAAAATGCGCAAGATGGATTAACGATGTAAGATGAAGGTAGCGTTTAAGTACATAAGGAGAATAGTGTTTTATGAAAGCTATAAAACGTATATTGGTATTCATCCTACTTATCATCTTACTCACAATTACCGGAATTAGTTCTGCACAAGCCCCAGAATGGCGAGCATGGGTACTCATGCCTGATGGGCAATGGCTCATGCTGATAGATGATAGTGGTCAACAATTTCAAGTATTTCGTCCATTATTACCCGGCGAATCTACACCTAACACCGATGCGAAGATGGTGATTTCGCGGGATGGGCGTTATTTGTTAATTGCTACTACTTTGGATTCAGGCGATAAAGCACTCGGAATCTATGATCTTGGTAGTCGTGTTTTGATAAATACGATTGTCGCTCAACCTAATGAAGAAATTAATCTTGGTTGGCAATATGGTGATGGTCAGAATATTTCAGGGTCATCGTTAATTTTTAGTCCGGACTCACAAAAAGCGGTTGTCAGTTTTGCTGAACATACCACCGGAGCATGGCGTTTATTTTTGATAGATATGCCAAGCGGTGCTATTGACACGCAAATTGCCAATTTTGACCTTCCTGTTATTTTGACAGCGAATAATCAATACTTGATTGATGCGGCTAATCAAATCAACGGTAATTTCTTCCCGCGCCCCTTATATTGGGATAATAACAATGGTGTGCATGTTCAATTGATATTGGCACAAGCGGGCGGTGCGGAAGCGTATCCAACCTTCGCGTGGTATCCATCAGAAAATCGAGCAGAAGGTAGCCCATATGTCCGTAGTTCAATTGATATATACTGGCAAAATGGTTTAGCATTGACCCCTTATTGGGATGAAAATTTTGCGTCGTTGCCCGTTGCAGGACCTATTGATCCCTACAATAGTATTGCAAGTGGAACCCCTGCTGGTGATGTTTTGATACTTGATCCTATCTATCGCAATAGCAATTTCTATCATTATGCCCCTTACTGGATAGATTCTGGTCGTCAAATTGTCTTATTAACACAGGATGCAGCATTTAATAATCAATGGGCACTCTACGATCCGATAGGTGGCGGAGCAGCGCAATTCTTACCTACGCAATACCAATATCCACATCCTGTAGGCGACGGCGTGTTAGCTGTTTCTGAAGCTGTTGAAGGTTTCGAGATTACTTACATTCGTGATATTGCTGACACTCGTGTTATCTGGAATGCGCCGCCAATGGCGGGTAGACCAATCGTTTTGTGGGCTCAAATACCGGGTTGTGGATTTGGGTTAGAGGGTAACGGCGACTGTGTTTTCCAAACAGGTGATGGTGGAGGTGTTGTTGGCATTGACTTACCCACACATTGCCCCGGTACACCACCAAGTATCAATGCAATCAACACTGAAGCGCGTGTCACATTTACTGATGGTCGCCCTTTAAATGTTCGCATTACTCCGGGGGGAACTATTCTCGCGATTCAAGAAGAGGGCGAGGAATTTACTATTATCGACGGTCCTGAATGTCAAGGGAACTTTACATGGTGGCGTATTCAACTGCGGAATAGTGCGCAAGGATGGGTCGCTGAAGGGGATTTTGATGATTATTATATCGAGCCACTTCCATAAGTAGTCACAACTGTTAAACAGATGTAGAGGTTGATTCGTAAATCGACCTCTATATTTTGTATGATTAGGGTTTATGGGCTTGAGTTATCTTTGCCAACCAAATATGCTCATTAACTTGTTAGCAAATCAGCATTTCAGCAAAAGCAGTTTCAGTGAATCACAGTTTCAAATCTTGTTTTAATATTATTGATTTTCGGACGCGAAGAATCGCGCCCCTACGGTTCAATATAGGTCATTTGTAGGGGCAGGCTTCTGCCTGTCCGAGACGAAACCAAAATCGTGATTTACTAAGTTTTACTAGCTGAAACACTGACGAGCTAAAAGCCCACACCGTCATATCAATTTACAAGGTTTAATCAATCAAATAGTGCTTGTTAACGTAGACGTAGACCTTGTGCTTGAACCTCGTCCATGGCTTCGATTGTATCTTGCAAACCAGCAACTTCATCTTGGATTTCTAAGCGTAGACGTTGAGCGCGTGCGCTATCGACCTCTTTAGAACCCAATAACGACATCTGTGCATAAACAGTCCCCAATGAAGACAGCGTACTCTCTAATTGAATCTCTGCGCGCCGAACACCATTAACTGTTGCCTCTAAGTTTTGCAATTGTTGTTCTAGTTGACGAACCTGACGTTCTAAATCACGTCGAACAGCAGGGTCTTGTTCACGTTCCATGCGTTGGCGGGTTTTATCCAATTGTTGCGGAACCATCCGACGATCTCTGGCGACTAATTCATTACTCTCAAATGAGTCAATATGCAAGGCAAGGTCGTACATATGCCCAATCCAATCATTCACATCTTCGACAGTTTGCAAATGATTTGTACGCATAGCACCTTTAGCACGATTTGATAATTCAAGCATGTTAGCGCGGTATTCCAGCGCATCACGTATACGTAATTTTGATACCTGATTCTTGATGCTGTTCAAGTCATATTGACGTTCAAATTGCTGATTGATAATATCTTGCGCCGCATCAGGGTCAGTTAGGGTGGACACGATAAACGCGACTTCCGCCGCACCGCCTAACAACAGCCAAAACCACTGTTGCCAAAAGCCAAGGCTAGTAGATAAATCAACACCAAAAAACAAAATGGCAGTTATGACTAATGTGACTGCCGTTTGCCAGCTAAAAAGGGCATTAGTCAGGAGTGCATTAAATGCACGTTGGCGAACATTACTTTCAGACATAAAAATTTCTCAAATTCACTGCGATTTTACCGATGAATATAACGAATATACCCTAATTTGTGGAATAATTCTCTATAGTTATTATACGAGATTTACTAGATTATTGTTGCATGGCGGTTTTCTTTAGCAAAATCCGAGTACCTAAAACAAAAACAGGGACGATAAAGTTATTCGTCCCTGCGGGTGATTATCTAGTTAGAGTGGGGTGAATTATTCCCCGCCACCTTGTGCTTTTTGTAAACGGATACGACGTTCTTCTAATTGTTGCTCGATTTCGCCACCGCGTACCGCTTCTTCGATTTCATCAGAGACGTTACGGGTTGCCATTTCAAGACGCGCATCCTCTTGGTCAATTCTGGAGCGAATTTGCTCAGAGAGGCTGGTCATCTCAGCATCGCCAACCTTGGAGATGTCATCGAGACTCTTGATGGTCTTAGTTGCAACTTTCTTAGCCTCAGCAAGTTTAATCAAGTCAGCGAGGTGATCGCGTTCTTGCTTAATTGCTGTTAAACGGCTTTCCAATTTCATGCGCATGGCGAGCATTTGTTGATACTGTCCTTCTTGCTCTTGCCATTGCTCATAATAATCTTGGGCGAGTTGTTGCTTGGTGTTTAATTCAGCCTGTGCCGCGCCAGCTAAATCATCTTTACCTTTTAAAATAAGGGTATCAATGTCACGGTCAAGTTTTTCAGTTGCGGCAGCAAATTCTTCATATTTGCGCTTTAACGTTTTGACTGTTCCCCCAACTGTTGCAGCGGAATCCTCAAGCGCATCGAGATTCTTCTCTGCTTGGCGGATATATTCATCCATCACCTTAACAGAGTTTGATTCTAATGCTCGATCAACAATTGAGTGTAAATTCGCATTAACAAGGGTGTTGATTTTTTCTAAAAGCGAAGGCATAGATCGCAATTCCTTTGCTAGTTAAATATGATTGTTTAAAGATTACACCATAGATTATAGCATGAACTCGCAAACCTGTGCCGATTTTAACTAGTTATTGGGGTGTCCTCTTTGTGAATCGGGAAATAAACCCTAAACGTACTTCCCTCACCAAACACACTTTCAATTTCGGCGCGTCCATTGTGCATATCAACGAAACCTTTGACTAATGTTAATCCAGAACCTGCACCTTGGTGCTCTTCAATCTCGCGTCCTACTTGGAAGAATATTTTCCAGATATCATTTAGATGCTCTTCTTCAATCCCGATTCCGGTATCTGTAATCTCAATGCAAACCTCATCGCCAACGACAAAACTCTTTAATTTAACGGGGTCAGTGCTATCCTTCTTTGAAAATTTAAAAGCATTACTGAGTAATTCGCGAACAATCACGGTTAGATAGTCTTTATCACCATATACAGGTGCAGTAGACTCTATCTCTATTTCGCACTCTTGCGTGATGGTTTCATCTTTAGTGATTTGATCGTGTGCTGTTTTGATGATAAGCGATAAATCATCTAAAGCATAACTGCGCCATTCATAGGTTGTTGTGCAATCACCATTATTTAATTCGACTAAGTAGATGAAATTTTCAATTAAACGGCGTAATCGTTCCGCGCCAGAGTGAACACCTTGTAAGAAGGTTCTAATTTCTTCTGTACTCATTTCATCTAAGCTAAAGGATTGCAACATATCCGAGTAGCCAATGATAAGAGAGAGTGGTGTACGCATTTCATGGTTAAGAATAGTGATAATTTGACGTTTAATATCATCAATGACAAAAACGACTTCATTTTCTTTCGCCATATTTAGGCGACGTTGGCGTTCTAATCGAGAATCCACCGCAACAAGAAGATCAGGTGCATCAAAAGGCTTAACTAAGTAGTCATCCACACCTAGTTGTTTACCTTTGTTGATGTCAGATTTCTCCCCTCTTGCAGTCAAAAAGATGAAAGGAATCGTTATCCAATCCTCTTTTTTGCGTACTTCTTGTAAAAACTCTAAGCCATCCACATAGGGCATCATAATATCTGAAACGATTAGATCGGGGCGTGGGGTTTTGTCATCGTTTAATAATTCCAATGCCTGTTTGCCATTTTCAGCAGTCAAGACATCATAACTACCCAATTTCAAAATATCACGAATTCCCCATAATAAATGAGTATCATCTTCGACGACTAATAATGTTGCTTTTGACATAGATTATCACCCAACTTTTTAATCAACCCACAATCTTATTATACGCATGTGGATAAATACTTTTTGATATTGTATACCGTATTGCTGTTATCAACCGTAAGAAAATATGAATAATCCCTGATTTCTATCTTTTTTCGGTTAATCCCAAAGTTTCTGTTCATTAATCAACCAGAATTGGTAGATAGATCATGAATTCACTACCGGCATCAATTTTTGATGTGAAATTGATTTCACCGCCATGTAGCTCAATAATTTTTTGTGCAATTGATAACCCCAATCCAACTTGACGGGTTGAACGGGCTTTATCTGCGCGATGAAAACGATTAAAGATATAGGGTTTATCTTCATCATCGATCCCCATTCCATTATCTTTTACCGAAATCAACAATTTGTCATCTTGGATCATTGCCTCAAGATTAATTTTTCCGCCTTCTTGCGTATATTGAATAGCATTGTCGATAATATTTAAGATCGCTTTATAAATAAGCGCGCTATCAACCACAATAGGTTCTAAGGGTTTTTCGTCAAATAAGAGAAGTTGTCCTTTTGCTTGCAATGCTCCATGAACACGTATGATGATATCCTTTAAAATTTCGTTGATATTGGTCTTTTCAATATGAACTGCGGTTTCATCACTATCAAGACGGGTCATCGTTAATAGACCATCAATTAGGTTTTCCATATGCCCAATTTCTTTTTGCATAATTGCAATGCGGTTAGTTTTACTATTTGGATCAGGATCATGCTCAAGTAAATAAAGACTTGTATTTAAGGTTGATAAGGGAGTCCGGAAATCATGTGACATGGTTGTGATGAAATCGGAAATCATGTGAACTTTTTGTCTTTCAAGATTAAACGCGATTGTCCGTTCTTCTGCCTGTTTACGATCAGTGATATCTATCGCTGTTCCAAGAATAGATTTTTGACCATCCGATTCAATTTCAGCTAAGGTTAAATCTAGCCAACATAAGTCATCATTTTTGCTGGTCAATTTAAGTTCTAGATTAGATTGCTTAACCTTACCTGTCTCGAGATAATGTGCCATGACATCTTGTATCTTAGATGATGATTCTTCATGTAAGATTGACCAGAATTGTACGCCTAATAAGGATTCACTTTCATATCCTAAAATTTGTTTACTTGCTGGATTGATGTATGTGATATTCTTTTTCGCATCAAACAAGAAGACAATTGCATGGGTTGTTTCCATCATGGTACGGAAGCGTTTTTCACTTGCGGCTAGTTGTTTTTCACGCTCTTTTTTCTCAGTGATGTCTTCTGTGATGTTTAGTGTCTGTATAGGGTTACCGTTTGCGTCAGTTTGGAATACAATGTCGCGCCGATTAAGCCACCGCCACTCACCATTAGCATGACGAACTCTATAAGTCGCCTCTAAAACTTCATTGGCGCGAATATCATGGAGTTGATTAAGCATTCTGTTCCATTCATCAACATCATCAGGGTGGATCATTTTTTCTGCTGTTTCTCGATCTAATGTGTTGATTTCATCCACTAAATATCCCAAAATTTCTTCCAATGAACCATTAGCATAGATATTCTTTTGCTCAACGAGATCATAAACCCGTAACATTTCAGGGATTGTATCTGTTACTTTATTGGCAAAGTATTGGCTTTCTTTAAGCTCGTTTTCAATCTTTTTCTGAGCACTGATATCCCGATTGACCGCAACGGTACCAATAACATTGTCATTTTCATCTTTAATCACAGTGATGGAGTTGAAAATATGGATAGCTTCTCCATTTTTATGAAAGTGTAGAATTTCTCCCTCCCAGTGTTCTTTTTCATGCAAAGCATTTTGCACCATAAAATCTGTCTTATCATCAGGATAACCAGTCGGGATAATCTCTAAAATGGATTTGCCAATTACCTCCTCTGCTTGCCAACCATAAAGTTTTTCAGCACCCTTATTCCAACTTCGAATATTCTTTTTCATGTCACATGAGACAATTGCTTCGTTAACAACATTCAATAAGTGTGCTTGTTTTTGAAGCTCGACTTCTGCATTTTTCTGTTCTGTGATGTCACGGGCGATGCCGATGATTTGTTTAGGTTTATTATGCTCATCGCGAGAGAAAACTGTGTCATTTCGATGTAGCCAACGCCACGTCCCATTGGCATGTTTGAAGCGATATTCAAGCTCATAAACGTCGTCAATTACCCCTGACTGCAATAGATGATTCGCTTCAAGCCATGCCTTCTGATCTTCAGGATGGATAAAATTTAAGGTGTCTTCTTCAGACACATATTCAAGTGAGTCTGGTTGGTAACCTAGTACACGTGTAATCCCATCATTACCATATATATTGCGTTCTTCTTTAATATCAAATATGCGAATAATATCAGGAACAGTTTCAGCAATTTTTTGATTGAATTGCTGGCTTTCTAGTAAAGCTAACTCTGCTTTTTTCTGCTCAGTGATATCATAAATAATGGCAAGAAGTTGATAAGGTTTATTATGCTCGTCACGCTGAAATACCACTTCATGCCGACGAAGCCACACCCAATGACCATCCTTATGACGAATACGAAAATCGACTTCAATAACATCATCATCATTGGCTTCAAATGCTTTGTGGTGTGCTGAAATCCAGCGGTCAAAATCATCAGGGTGGATGGTACTGTGTTGTCCTTGTATGTTCATCTCATTGACTTCATCAGTAGAATAGCCAATGATAGTACTTAACGCATCATTAGCGAAAATAGGACCACCTTTATTTGCATCGTGTACACGAACAACTTCAGGAATAGTATCTAAGATTTTACGGGTGAAATGTTGACTTTCTGTGAGGTCTTGATATAGTTTTGCGTTATCAATCGCGATTGCAGCAAGATGAGCAAATCCGCTTAAAATTTCAATCATTCCTGTGGAAAACACACGCCCTGTTTCTTGATAAACGAGTGCCAAAACACCAATAATTTTGTCGTTAATTTTTAAAGGGAATGCTGCTGCCGAGTAAAATTCATCCCCAGCCTTAAACTCAATACGATTATCCCAATTAAGATAATCAACGACGGTTAATGGTTCGCCTGTACGTACAACATGCCCCACGACGCCTTCATCTGGTGTTAAAGTTCGCCCTAAGTATTTCTTAAATAAGCCACTCGCAGAACGCGCTCGCATGATTTGTTGATCATCATCTTCTAACACATAGATAAACCCATGAGGTGTATCAGCAATTTTTGTTGATTGATCAACAATGACCTGTAATAAATCATCTACACTTTTGCGCTCTAGGAGTTTTGTTGCTGTTGTATTCAAGGCTGTTATGTACGACGTTACGTGGGATGATTGCATTTGTGCTTGTAAATCAGCAATCTGCAATTTAAGATTTTCTATCTCTTGTTTGAGTGCTTTTTGTGAATTGTTTTTTTCGTTCATTGTTATGCCAAATAAATAGTATTTTTAATGAATGTCGTGAGTTATCTTATTGATGATCCCTCATGTTTTGTAATACGTTTACGCCAAGCATCAGGAATCGCAATCGTCTGATTACCAATATAATCAAAAACGACCATTACTATTTGTGCATCTGCAATAATAATGACCTCATCATCACGAATACAGCTGAGTTGGTGTTCCATATCAAAACTTTTATTGCCTAAACGAGAGATACGTGTGTCGATCTGTACGATTCTGTCGTGCATGGTCAGTGGCGCACGATAACTAACAGTGCTTTTCGCAAGAATAAGTCCAAGATCATTTGCGTCGCCATTCCAAAGTTCCAAATCAGAAAAATACTCAATCCGAGCCTGTTCGATGTAGGTCAGATAAACCACATTATTGACGTGTCCTAATGTATCCATATCGCGATAACGGATGGGAATTTGTGTTTGATACTGAAAAGATTGGGTGCTATCAGACATATTGCTCACCTGTGTCATGCAAATATATTATTATTGTACAGCAATGTAGTGTAATGTACTTGCGATCTTATGTTGGGACAATCAAACAATACATAGTTGTAGTTGTACGTCATCCCAGAATATGCGATAGTATTGACGGGGAATCATAATACTAAGGAATCATTGTCACCAATGAATGAACAAACTGAACTTCTGCGTAAAGTCCGTACGGCATTACAAAACCGCGACTACAAATCAGCCATTACACATCTCAAGCAAACTGCGAAAATGGCAGGAGATTCAGGCGATACCGCCGCAGAAGGCAGACATCTAGGTAATTTAGCCTTAATTTATTATCGCCTCAATCAACCAGAACGCGCCTTACGCTATTTTGGATTAGCGTTGGAACGGGCGAAACAGGAAAAAGACCGTGTTACTGAGGGTGGTTTACTCGGCAATATGGGAAATATCCTGCGAGAGATGGCACGTTTGGATGATGCGATTGATTATTTGAATCGCGCCTTGATTATCGCCCAAGAAATCGGGGATATTCGTGGACGCGGAATTTGGCTTGGTAATCTGGGCTTGGTATATGATGACGCAAAAAAACCTGAAAAAGCAGTCGAATATCATCAAAAAGCAATTGAGATTGCACGCGAATTACATGATCAACGCGGTTTGGTTTCCCGTTTAAGTAACTTGGGCAATAGTCATGTCACACTTGAGCAATATAATCAGGCGATCACACAATTTAAGGAGGTTGTGACCTTGCAAGAAACATTAGGTGAAAAGACCGAAGTCGCCTTACGTTTGGGGATTATTGGCAACCTATATAATGAGTTGGGTCGTCAACATCAGGATGATAAAAAGGCACGAGCACTTTTTGTTGAGGCATTAGAGTATTATGATCGCACCCTCGCTATGGCGCGTGAATTAGAGGATGTAATCTCCGAAGCACAGCTATTGCGCAGTATTGGTGGCGTTTTGGCAAGTGTCGGACGTTTTGACGATTCGCTTGATTATTTGGATTCATCCCGTGATATGTTCGATGTCCTCGGCTTAGATGATGAACGTGACATGACCGATAAACACATTAAAGCCGTGAATGACTATCGTCGTCAGATCAATAATCCCTCGTCATAATTTATAGGTTTTTAGTTGAGTTGTGGACAAAGGTTATTGCAATTCTGTTTTGTTTGCGAAAAAGTTAATCCATTTAATTTAGGAAACCTATTTGTGATTGTGATTATAATATCCTGATTCAAGACCCCTTTGTAACAATTAAGATTCACAAAAGTTCTTATGTATAGTATATTTTCTGATACAGATTCGACGACTTCGGAAAAACCTACATGACATATGTTGATATGCCAATTGACCAAATTATTCATGGTAATTGCATTCATGAATTGAAAAAATTACCCGATCAATGCGTAGATTTAATCTTCGCTGATCCACCATATAACCTCCAACTACAAAGTGAACTTGTTCGCCCTAATTTGACAGTTGTTGATGCGGTCAATGATAAATGGGATCAATTCAATAGTTTTGCAGATTACGATCATTTCACCCGTGAATGGTTGAATGAATGCAGGCGTGTGCTTAAAGACAATGGCACAATTTGGGTGATTGGGTCTTATCACAATATTTTTCGTGTGGGGACAGTTCTGATGGATTTAGGGTATTGGATATTAAATGATATTCATTGGCGCAAAGCCAATCCAATGCCAAATTTTAGAGGTACACGCTTTACCAATGCCACAGAAACGATGATTTGGGCGAAAAAATCCGCTGATCAAAAACAATACACTTTTCACTACCATGCTATGAAGCATCTCAACGATGATAAACAGATGCAGAATGTTTGGGAGATTCCAATTTGTCGTGGGCAAGAACGCCTCAGAGTTGATGGCAAAAAGGCACATTCGACACAAAAGCCTGAAGCTTTGCTTTATCGTGTGTTGTTGTCATCAAGCAATATCGGTGATGTTGTACTTGATCCGTTCTTTGGTTCAGGAACAACGGGAGCAGTCGCTAAAAAACTTAAACGTCACTTTATTGGCATTGAAGCGGAATCAGCTTATGTCGAACTCGCTAGAAAACGGATCGCTGATATTCAATCACCAAAGATTGCCGATACATTGTTAGAAACCCCCTCAAATCGCGGTTTGCCTCGTGTTGCATTTGGTAAATTACTCGAATGTGAATATTTGTCTATTGGGCAAACTTTGTATTCCTCAAATCGAAAACATAGCGCGACGATTAAAGCCGATGGTTATCTGATTACTAATCAATTCACAGGTTCAATTCACCAAACTGCTTGCCATTTACTCAATAAAAGCAGTCACAATGGCTGGGACTTTTGGCATTATGAAAACAAAAAACGCGATTTAATCAGTATCAATGATTTACGAATACGTTATCGCGCTGAAGTGCTAAACATTCTTTAAATGTGGGAAAGTAAAAGAGCAGACCATCAGGAAGTCTGCCCTTTTGTTCATGGGGGTTATCGCATGACAGGGGGAGAAAATAGAGATCGGTTTAGTCAAAGAATTTTTAACGACTCTTTGTGTTTACCCCTGTAGTTCATGACCTCTACATTTACAGCATATGCATCTACCGCATAGGAAACGCATAGAAAAATATCAAATTCGTTTTTTTTGTTATGATGTAAATATCACTACGAATAAAAAGGTCTTATATATGGATACTCCAAAGCCGGACAAAATCAATCTTGATTTGATCAACATGGTGCAACAAGCACGTATGATGCACGATAACGAAGCGACCCCTTCAGAAGTTAGCGCAGTCTATTGGATTGAAACCAAAGACCAATCCGGTAAAGCAAAAGCACCAACGCCCCGCAGTGGGCAATGGATGCTTGAATTAGATGTCACTCAAGTGGATTCAGTATGGCTGTCCATTAAATCAGCGACAGAAAAAGGACTTCTTGGCTATAAATCAAAAGTATCAACCACCTCACGTAATGAAACACTGTCATCGCGTATGATTTGTGTACGGACGTATGACAAAGAGGATTTAGAGGATGTAAATCGCATTCGGTCTGCTTTGCGTGAACTCATAGATGGTAAATGGCGTTATCAAGCGGATTCCTAACCATTCTATATCTGAATCTTCAGAACCTTTGACATACAATATAACGATACACATAACATCTTCAAAATATATTCGTAATCATAATATGTGATTACTGAACTTATGGGGTAAAAAAGTTATCGTTATGACAACACTATATGCTGAAACCAAACTAGAAGATCGTTGGAAATCCCTCCGTAAAGTCGGCAGAATCAAAGAACAACAATTACTCACTCGTTTAGCGACTACGATAATCGTTCTTGTTCTGGGTATTTTTATCGGTGCGAATTGGTTCGGGAACGAAAATTATAATTCAAACATTTATACCGAGTTGCTGAGTATTTTGGTGACTGTTGGTATCCTCGACACTTTAAATCGTTATCGTGCGGGTCAACAAAATGAGCGCATCACACAAGATCAACTTATTCAGCAAGTCGGTAGTCATGACCATGTGACAGCAAGTATTGCTATTCGTCATTTACGGAGTCGCGGTTGGCTCACTGGTGATAATGGTGTTTTGCAAGGTGCAAACTTATTCCGTGCTGACCTTAAAGGTGCGGATTTATGGGGCGCAAATTTGAAAAACTGCGTATTAGATAATGCGAATCTACAAGGGATTAATTTTCGGCAAGTTGATCTTTCTAAAGCTGATTTACGTCGAACCAATCTAAATGATGCGCGGTTAGAAGGTGCAAATTTAGAGGGTGCATCGCTCGATAGTGCCTTTTTACGAAATGCGGGATTACTGCGTACAAATTTACATAATAGCAATTTAACAGCCGCCGTTTTAGAAGACGCGCATCTTTGGCAAGCTGATTTACGTGGTGCTTATATGATGTATGCCAACTTAGATGGTGTACGCTTTAAAAATACACTTTTTGACGAAAACACCACCCTTCCTGACGGCAAAAAATGGTCAGCAACAACCGATATGCAATATTATGGCGCGATTGTTGAAGATGATAATATCACCCGTTGATTATTCCCGCGCCGCCCATAACTGTAATGTGCCACCGAGATCAATACGGACATGTAAACCACGATTGATCCGATTAATAATCATGTGTGAGTAAAAGTTATAGATTGTCAATGAGAGCACGAAAATGATGAGCGTCGCAAATATCGTTCGCCCTGAATCAGCATTTGCAACATCAAAAATGAGATAGGTCATACCTGTCAGGGCTGAACTATTCACAATAGCAATAAACATTTGATATGTGCCTGTCGGGAATAGCCAAATAAGCCGTGATTCTTGTATATCTGCATCAGGTTCATAGTCTTCTGTGATAAACGAACCATAAATCGCTGGCGTGGGGACGTTCATCGTTTCAATGAGATAACGACGAATCGAATCAATAGCATGGGCATAACGTCCAGCATGTGCATATCGTCCCGATAATGCGGACAAATACACTGAGCCAACTAATGCAGAGAACAAGAGCAATACAGCTAAAATAGTCTCGATATTCTCTTCGCTAGATTGCACGATTAAGACAACACCACCAACCACTGTTGTGACAAAGGTCAAGTAAAAATTAAATACGCTTTGTGCATTGGCTTGTGCTTGTGAGTATAAATTCATAAATCGGTCACACTCTTGATTCAAGAATCCAATCGCTTGCACATCAAGTTTGATTTGAGATTTGGCGTTTTCAGAGTCCGCTAACATACGTCATACTCTCGTATACTAATTAACGAAAATGAGACTCAATGATGTTATGAGCCTCATGGATTCGGAACTTATTCGCTTTGAAGTTCAGCTAACAAAGCAATCGCTTCTGGATCAGCATCATCACCTTCAAGTTCAATGTGTAATTCCAAGTATTCAATGGATTGCTCAATATCGCCTAATTCTGCATAGATAACACCTAAACCGTAGTATGAGTAATACTTGTCGCCTTCTTCAATTGCGCGTAAGAACTCAACTTCAGCAAGGTCGTATTCACCCAAAAGTAAATATGCCCATCCTCGCGTATCAACCGCATTCCAGTTGGTTGGGTTGAGTTCCAAGGATATATTGACATAACGCAATGCTGCCTCTGCGCGACCAAGTTGCACCAATCCCCATGCCATGCCGTTATAGAAACTTGAATTAGGGTCGAAGGTCTCGCCCATTCGCTTATATGTTTGAACATAACGAACCCAGTCATATATTAAGGAATACGTATAAGCAATGTTTTGCAACGCGGAACGATAGGTCGGAGATGTTTCCAGTGCGGTTTCAAAATCCATAATCGCAAAATCGTATGCTTCCATGCCCAAATATGTTAACCCACGCAGGTTATATGCCCACGCTCTATCACTAAATTCATATTCAAGCGCGCTAGTGAAATCATCAAGCATATCTAGATCTCTAAAATCCTGATAATAACGTGATAATGCACGGTAGAAGTAAGCATCTGCAAGTCCTGAATCCAATTCAAGCGCACTCGTAAACTCTGCGATGGCAAGCGCGTAATCTTGATCGTCGTAATAGCTCATACCTTGTTCAAAGTAATCTAACGCGGTGAAATTCTCTTCGTCATCATCGTCTTGAGCAATGACAGCATTTCCAACCATCATGGTCATCAGGATGATTAGCATCAATATCATTAAACGTGTTTGTTGTTTCATAGTTGTTTCACCCCCTAACTATAGACAACTTATTCACTTTGAAGTTCAGCTAACAGATCAACCGCATCTTGTTCGGCATCATCGCCATAACTATCAATATAAATTTCAAGGTTTTCGATAGCGATACTAGTTGTGCCAAGCTGGTTATAAGCAACGCCAAGACCGTAATAACTATATTCTTCCCCGAGTTCGATAGCACGTTCAAAGGTAGTAATTGCATCAAAATATTGCCCTAACCCTAGATATGCCCATCCGAGTGTATCAATCGCATAATTCAAATCAGGATTGCGGTCTAATTCAACCGATATATAGCCAAACGCATCTTCATAACGTCCGAGTTGCACATAAATCCATGCGATGCTGTTATAAGCACCTGTCCGGTCAGGATCAATTTCTAGGAATGTTTTACTATCAATTGCGGCACTCGCCCAATCACCAAGTGCTTGGTAAGCAATAGAGCGATTTCGATAAACGATAGCATATGTAGAAGAAAGGGCTAACGCTTCTGTATAGTCTGCAATCCCATCTTCGTAATTTCCCATTCTAACGTGGGTTAACCCGCGAATATTATGTGCCCAAGGAATATCAAAAAACTCATATTCAATCGCAGAAGTCAGGTCACTAATCATGCCTTCATCAGCATTCCCGAGATTGTAATTGGAAATTGCGCGGTAAAAATAAGCGGATGCTAGCGTGCTATCGGCTTCGAGCGCATTTGTGAATTCGTCGATGGCGATTTCATAATCACCGTCGAGATAGGCTGAATAAGCTAGTTCATAAAGCTCGTCGGCGGTGGGTTCGTCGTCATCATCTTGCGCCATAATACTAGTGGCACTCAACAATGTGAGGCTCAATACCAGCATACTGAGTAAAAATAGACGTAATAACTTTTTCATGTTCAAATCCCCTTGACCTAGACCAACAATTAACATCAAATCGTGCGATATCTGATAGTATCATCCTTGACTATATTCACGATCTATCAATAGAGCAAATTAAATTTTGGATAAATACCGCTTTAATGTCAATTTACGTTACAATAACAATTAAATATTGATTTGATTACTTATTTAGGAGCAAAATAGATGTTTTTACTGGGTGGAGAGTTAATCGCAAGGGCGTTAAAGGCGCAAGGTGTTGACCGCCTCTACACGCTTTGCGGCGGGCATATTTTGCCAATTTATGAAGGCTGTCTCAACAATGATATCAAGGTTATTGATTTTCGGCATGAGCAAGCCGCCGCTCATGCCGCCGATGCTTATGCCCGTTTAACACGTAATGTCGGTGTCGCTGCGGTAACCGCTGGACCTGGTGTAACGGATGCCGTAACAGGGGTAGCCAATGCCTTCCAAGCACGTAGCCCCATGTTATTGATTGGTGGTGCGGCTCCATT
Organism: Epimenia babai; assembly: GCA_011762755.2. Classification (NCBI taxonomy): domain Eukaryota; kingdom Metazoa; phylum Mollusca; class Solenogastres; order Cavibelonia; family Epimeniidae; genus Epimenia; species Epimenia babai. The sequence goes on along the minus strand of WURV02174312.1, from coordinate 47,284 downwards.
ATCGACTAAAGGTATGGGCGCACTCCAAGAAATACCGCAAACGGAAATGTTCAAAACCTTCACCAAAGCGAGTTTTACGATTGAGCATACCGCCCAAATCCCTGATTTGATGGCAGAGGCATTTGAAACAGCATTAAGTGGTCGCCCAGGACCTGTGTTTATGGAAGTCCCTTTTGACATCTTGTTTCAAGCTGTTGATCCTGTCGATATTCATCCCCGTGTGAATATCACCCCAATTGAGCCAGAAGTCAGTGATATGCAACAAGTTTTTGAGATTCTACGCGATGCCAAACGTCCCGTATTAGTAGCGGGGACGCAAGTTTATTGGGATGAAGCGCACGACGCATTACGTGAATTAACCGAGCAAACTGGAATCCCCGTTTTTACGAATGGTGCAGGGCGTGGAACTTTGCCCATGAATCACCCCAATTGCTTTAAATCAGCGCGGGGCGCATCCATCCGTGAAGCCGATGTTATGATGCTAATTGGCACACCGCTCGATTTCCGCTTGAAATATGGGCGTGAAGGTTGGGCAAATGATGTGAAGTTAATCCAGCTTGAAAATGATGCTGGTGAATTAAATCGTAATCGTGAAGCCGATGTAGCCATGATCGCTAATGCCAAGCTCGTATTAGAAGCGATGTCCGAAGGTTTACAAGGCGTTCGTTTTGATGATTGGCTAGAAAAAGTCCGCGAAAAAGAAACTAAAAAAACGGATCAATTGGCGGAATGGAAACAAATTGATACCACACCCATCAATCACTTCCGTATGGGTGCAGTGATTAATGACTTCATTGATGAAAATACGATTGTGATCGGTGATGGTGGCGATATTGTCAGCGCATGTGCAAAAGTGATTGACATCACATTACCAGGGCAATGGCTTGATCCCGGTCCATTAGGATGTTTAGGGATCGGCGCACCTTTTGCAGTTACCGCGCAAGATTTATACCCTGATAAACGCATTTTGATTATTAATGGTGATGGTTCATTTGGATTAAATGGCTTTGAATTTGATACCGCTATTCGCTTCAATTTACCAATCGTCAGCATTGTTGGTAATGATGCTGGATGGGGACAAATCCGCACACCACAAATTGGCATGGTGACGGAAGAACGTTCGATTGCGACTGCACTCGCACCGACTCGTTACGATAAAATCGTAGAAGCGATGGGCGGGCACGGTGAATATGTTGAAAACCCTGACGATTTACCAGATGCGCTAGAGCGTGCTTTTGCGAGTGGTAAACCTGCTTGCATCAATGTTGTGCTTGATCCTAAAGGGATGGCAACTACTGGCGCAAGCACACCCTATATCGTATAGCTGTTTCGTTAATTTGTTAATGTGGGTGTACTTAACACGCCCACTTTTGATCATTTTGAGGAGGACGTGTGCGACGTTATTCACTTGTATTATTGGGACTCTCAGTTTTAATGTTTATCTGTATTATCATTTTAGTCATTTCGGCAGTCGGGCGCGTTTAATATGAACGCTAAAATTGTCTCAATTCTCACTTATATGCTCATTATCGTAATGCTGAATCTTGGGTTTGTCGTTCAGGCTAATGAAATTTCACTTGAACATGACGGTTATGATCGAACGTATCAACTCTATATCCCTGAAACTTTTACAGAGAATGCACCACTTTTGATTGCCTTGCATGGTGGTGGCAGTAATAGTGACGAGATGATGAGGTGGACGGGCTTTAATGATCTCGCTGATGAAATCGGTTTTGTGGTCGCTTACCCTGAAGCCATCGAAAACTTCTGGAACAACGGCAGTGATTTACAAAGCAGAACCGCAGTACGCGAAAATATTGACGATGTCGGATTTATCATGCGTGTTATTGATGATATCGCAGAATCCATTGCGATTGATCGTGAGCGTGTATTCGTTACGGGATTCTCAAATGGTGGCATGATGACATTTCGGCTTGCTTGTGAGGTTGCTGATGAATTAGCGGGAATCGCCAGTGTTGCCGCAAATATGCCTTCACCATATGCTGAATCATGCACACCCAATTCACCAATCCCAACACTGATTATCAGTGGCACAGATGACCCTTTGTTGCCATATGATGGTGGTGATCGCTATCTCGACGATCAATTTTTAGGAACGGTTATCTCTGTTAATGACATGGTTCAATTATGGGCACAAAATAACGCTTGTACAACATTTCCCGAATTCATGATGTTACCCGATAATGTAGATGATGATACGCGCATCCATCGCTTAAGTTATACAAATTGTGCGGAAAATAGCTCAGTGATATTGTATAGCATTGTTGGCGGTGGGCATACTTGGTCAGGAACAAGTGCATTTACGCCGGCTTATTTAGGGCGGGTTAGTGATGACATTAGCGCAACACAAGTTATCTGGGACTTCTTCTCAACAATCAATACAGATTAGCCGATAAGGAACTTTTTAGCGTATAAGCGTGTCATATTCTATAAGTCACAAAAAGATAAAAAGGATATGTTCGTGCTTATACGTTATTTAACTGTTGGTCTTGTCCTCGTTCTAATGCTGATGAATCCATTAGCATCTGCAATGGCAACTGAACCAACAAATAACCAAACAACAAATTGCCAATTTACCGTATCGTCTACGCTTGAAGTTATCCCTGTTTACGCCGCGCCCTTGAGCGATGGCTCACAAGTTATTGACTATCTCGAAACCGCAACCACTTATCCTGTTATTGAGCAAAATGGTATGCACTATCATATTGCTTTCAATGGTCAAACGGGATGGGTAGATCGTCGCTCAGGCGCAGTTAATCAAAATTGTACAGATATTCCGCTTGATACAACGCCATTAGTTACATTTGAATCGGTATGTATAGTGACGACTGCTCGTGATGTCTATACCACCACCGACCAAACTCGTGAAACTCGCCTTGACTTAATTCCAGCCAATACCAGCTTACCGATTACGCAATTTGGTGTAGCCAGCTTTTATGTGCAATTGGATTCGGCGCGTGGTGGTTGGTTATCAGATGATGCAGGCGTGATTACAGGTAATTGTGATACCGTCCCAAATGGTGTTGATAGTAATGTTGTCGTCACGAACTCAGACACCAACATATGGTCACAACCAAGTGTTATGTTAGGTGAAATCGTTATGAGTATTGGCGCAAACACACAATTAATCCTCGTTTCTCCGCCAACACAAGGCACTATCCGTCAAGATACCAATGATATTGGCATTTGGTATTATGTCACCTTCAATAACACAACATCCCCAATTGGTTGGATTTGGGAAGGGCGTTTTGATGTCATTGACGCTGAGGATATTCCCTCATCAGATAGACAGGCTTTTGCGCTGGAAAATGCGCGTTTATGGTCATTACCAGACGTGCGTAACGGGGTCATCCTTGCACAATTACCCTATAACACCCAACTAACAATAATAAGCGATGCGGTGCAAGGTGCGATTCGTTTTGATACCAACGATGTCGGTTATTGGTACCAAGTCCGTGCAGGTAACATGGTCGGATGGATTTGGAGTGAGCGAATAATATTAGAATAGCCCTCACAAATTCACAACCATTAACACAAGTGTGTCTTAATGGTTGTGAATTAATTCTTTACGAACTTTTCATAAACAATTACGTAATGAACCGTAACAAACGGCGTATAATGGTTATAGAACTGCAACAAAGATAACAATGCGAGGTAGCAATGACCATTATCCTTGAAACATTTGTATTAGACTCTCTTGAAAAATATCCTATTGTCGCGCTTGGTTTTGAAGGCGAAATTAACGCTGAGGCTGTTTTAGAAGGTTACATGAAAAGTCTGGAAGTGATCGTATCTGGGGAACAAGCACGCTTTCGTATCATTGACATCAGTGAAAGTAAGGGCGATCAGATTGAAATTATCAAAGTCATTCGTTCAGCCGTGATGATTACATCTAGCACACCTCTACAAATGGAAAAGTCAATTATATTTGTCGGAAAATCCTCTATGCGTAATGTGATTGAATCATGTGGATTTACATATTTCGATACCATAGATGACGCGCTTAATCATTTTAGCAATTACGTCCATACGCAAGTATCATACGCATAATTTATAAGTTTTACCAAAATACAAATAAAAACTCCCTAACGTATGTTGGGGAGTTTGCTTATCTACTTTATGACATTCGATAGCCGTATTTCTTCAATTGAATATGAATGATTTTTTCTGCTAAATTGTAGACGTATTCATCTTCAGGTCGGCATTCGGCTCCATGTTGGTGTAACACCTTTAAGATATTATGCAAACCATCTAATGGACGTTCATGCCTTTCCAATGCACGTTCTACAATCAGGATACCGCCTATAATAAGGGGTAAATAAGCATCTATGAATGTGAGCTTTGTTTCTGAATCCCAGAAAATACGGATTAGATGTTCTGCGTATTTCTCAATCTCATGCCGATCTCCAAGACTTTCATCGAGCGTATAATGAATCACCTCGAATCCGAGTGCAATACCATCTCTAAGTAACTCATCGAACAACATCCCCAATAATGTTTTTGCCGGATGTTCGATAACTTGCGGTGAAATATCAATTTTGTGTAACAAATTACGACACCAATTTGGCGTTAATACAGGCGAGCCATCATCGGGCAAATCGCTTTTTAATGTTGCCGCAACACGATAATAATCTTCTCCCGGATAATCATAATTAGCATCGGGATCGCTGGCTAAATTTAAGATGACGTATAGTAACTTCTCAATATAATGAACTTCGATGGGCTTGATTGCATATCCCGCCAACTCAAAACGTTTCCTGATGGCTTGTTTTAAGGGTTTACGTAAACGCTGGGTGTTGATTTTCGGGAGTATCTCTTTCTGTAATATACGATGATGACGCTCTAATAATGGACGTGCATCAGTGTGATCACCTAATGTCCATAGACTAACCCAATTTGTATCCGGCATCTGATTATTGATCTTTGCGGGTGATGCCATTTTGAACGACGTAAATATAACTTTAGAGAGCCAACCACGCTTCGCAGTTGAAAAAGTAAATTGTTTAAGTTGGGATAAGCGACTAATTGTTTGCTCTGGTAAATAAAAATAATAATCAAGACTAACTTCTTCATCTTCACCCGTTCTACGTACAATCTGCGGTTTGCCGGAAGGTGTAATGTCCACTTCGAGCATAAGTTGATACTCACCAACCGCCGTTTTAGGATGCGCTAAGATCGGTAATCGTAAATACCCGACTTCTGCAGGACGCATTAAACTGGTCATATTACTTTTTTTAGCACGAAAGCGTTTAGGTTCTTTATTCTTGTCTGTTTTAGGCAAGTGCATGGTCACATTCACCACCACGCTAACATCGGCAGTATTTTGTAGGAATAACACCACTTCAAAAGGCGTACCTGCTCGCACTGTTTTTTGTGGAATCGTCATTGCCATTTCTACGATATCAACAATCATACGCTGACCATCGGTAACATATCCCAAAAGGTCAGGATAATTAGGGCCTGCTTTATTATTGAGCATGGGATAGTCCTTTGCTAATGGCTGACATATATACTCAATATTATAACGTGATAACTTGAGACATTAAAAACGATAACATTAAGATTAACGCATAAGGTGAGGAATCCGGCAAGTTTACGTGGTATAACTGATTGAATTAGATGATAAATAACACATAATACACACCCTAAATAACTAACTATAGAGATAAACTATGCAATACTTAATCGATGGACATAACCTCATTGGCAAATTGCCAGATATAAATCTTGATGACCCCAATGATGAGGCAAAACTCGTGCAGAAGTTAATCGGGTTTTCAGCACGGACGAAAAACAGATGCACTGTGGTTTTTGATCATGGTATCCCAGGGGGAGTCTCCCGCATGTCCAATCGCAACGTCAAAGTCATATTTTCTTCAACCCACTCTAATGCGGATAAAGTGATGATAGATCGTATTCACAAGCAAAAGAATCCAAAAGATTGGTTTGTTGTTTCAGGGGATAACGAAGTGCTATCCGTGGCGAGAAGACGGCGTATACAAGTTCTAACATCATCTCAATTCGCAGATTTACTACAACGTCCTACACCGCCTGATAAACCCGATGTTGATGAAGCTGTAGATGTGCATCTTACAGAAGATGAAGTCGATGAATGGATGACCTTATTTACCAAAAAGCCGAAGAAAAAGAAGTAAATGCTAACACCCAGCCAATATCAAGCTATATTGAATCGTTTGCAAAAAGACTACACGCTATTTGAACAACATGGTGAGACATACCCCCTAACAATCTTTCGCCCAGCACCCGATCAAATCAATGATGTTGATAGTTGTCTCGGTGACTTCTCGGCTGAATTTCTGCAACGTAAGCAATTCGCCATTTACGATGAAACCCATTTAGAGTCATTACATCAAGACGGGCGTACATTGACCAATGGGAAAAGTTTTGTATTAGACAAACTGGAAACTGTTGAGCGTGATGGACAGCTTAGGATTCACGGCAAACTTGGCAACTATTTTGATATGTTAGCGACGTGTGATGCACTCGATCATGAATTACGCCGGTATGGATTGAGTGATAATAACCAATTACCACATCGCACTCAATTTCATGAACACGTTACACCACAAGCTATGTTTTATACGAGTGATGGACGTTGTCCGGTTATTGGCGCGGCGACATTGTTGGTGTTCAATCATGAGGGTGTATATAAGGCGATTGTTGTACAGCGATCAAGTAATATGGCGACGGGCGCGGGACTATATCATGTGATGCCTGCATTTGTCTTTCAACCCAGTGAACCCGAATCATTTTATCAGCATGAATGGTCAATGAAACATCAAATCATGCGCGAATTCGGTGAAGAACTATTCGGGATGCCAGAATATGCCGATTGGGATGATCCCCAAGGGTACGATTATTTTTATAGTCACCCGTCGATTATAGACTTGCAAGCGATGTTAAATGATAAACGCGCATCCATGCACTTTTCGGGGATTGCCTATAATTTGCTATCTTTACGTGCTGAAATATGCAGTTTGTTAATCATCCATGATCCCGATTGGTACACACGTTCACAAGATGCTTTGCAACAAGCCATCAACACCGAACGACAAAAAACATTCTATATCCCAATTGATAACGATGACGCAATCTTATCCGTTCTACCAGATAACCTGCCTCGTCACTTCGCTCCACAAGGGGCGGCGGCATTATGGCTCGGGGTTGAATTGGCGCGTGAGTTACTCTGATTTGATCTACTGAATTGGCATTATAATGTTCAGGCGTTATAAGGCGAATTTAGCATATAATGAGGATCATAAATTTAAGGGGAATTGAATGACAGACTATCAGATTGCACAGATCAACATCGCCACCATGCTAGCACCACTTGAAAGCGAGACTATGTCCGGTTTCGTAGCGCGGTTAGATGAAATCAATGCGCTGGCGGACGATGCCGACGGTTTTGTGTGGCGTTTAAAAACAGAAGATGATAATGCAACTGCCATTCGCGCTTTCGATAACGATCAGATTATCGTTAACATGAGTGTCTGGGAATCAATCGATGCCTTGTTCAACTATACTTACAAGAGTAATCACGTTGAAGTATTCCGGCAACGGCGTGATTGGTTTAGCAAAATGAGCAAACCTTATTTTGCAATGTGGTGGATTCCCGTAGGAACAGTCCCAACACCAGAAGATGCACAAGCCAAACTCGACCATATAGAAGCACACGGCATCACGCCTTTAGCCTTCAACTTTAAACAACGCTATACTGTCGAAGAGATGCTTGAGGCAACCCGCTAAACCCGCTTCAATACACTATATTGATTGACAGTACCCGTGAAGCCATCAGCGCGATAGGTGTTGATGGTTTCCAGTTCAGTCGCTTTGATTAATGCTTGGTGTTCATCATCATCAACATAATGGCAATATCGCAGTGCAACCTCACCACGTCGCCAATCGAGTAAATAATCATGTTTTTCAACGTGATCTATGAGTTCATCATCCCACGTAACAAGGCGTTTTTTGAAGCGGTCAAAATCATAGAATCGCCATGCCGCGAAAACGAGTAAACCGCCTTGTTTGACCCGTTCTGCCAACATCTTCATAAATTGTTGCCGTTCCTCAAACCCAGGGATATGATGAATCACACCAAACAAAACGACCAAATCATATTCTTGCTCATTGGGTGGGTTTTCTACGATGTCTCGATGTTCGATTTGTGCTGTTAAATGTGGATAAGCACTCAGGGTATTTCGCGCAAAATCGAGCAACTTCTCGCTATTATCAATACCATGATAATGAATAGGGCGTTGTAATTGGTCAGCTAGAAATACCCCAAAACGTCCATTGCCACAGCCGACATCTAAGATTTGTAATGGGGCATCGTCATTATTTATTGGAAGATAAGACGGTAAATCCTGCCAACCTTGCCATGCTATACTCCGTGTTTGGTCAAATTCAGTCGCCGTGACCGCGTAAAAATTACGATTTATGGCGTTAAGTGCTGTAATCGTTTTTTCATCCATAATGTTGTTCCATGTTACACATTCGTTAATTATCTCTGACGGTAGTTCAATTATCGTGCAAATTTAAACGCTATTATAATTTAGATTGTAGACTTATATTTGTGCATTATTCATATGGGCACAATAGACACTATAGGGGAGTTTAATCTATGTATACCATAAGACGTGTAAGTATCGGCTCCGCATTCCGTGTAGGCGCGGTATCATCCGCACTTGTGTGGGTCGTATTCGGCATTTTATTAGTACTGTGGATGATGGCAATTGGTAGTGCGGTTGATTCTACGGCAACTCAATTTTCAGGGCAGAGCAATGATGTTGGTGAATTTAGTGGTGGTGTAGCGATTTTCACCTATTTATGTGGCATCCCAATCTATGCTGTCATCGGTGGCATTAGTGGCGCATTATACGCCTTCATTTACAATTTAGTTGCCGGATGGGTTGGCGGTTTAGAACTCGAACTCGAGCAAACACACTACATGCCACAAGCCTATCAACAACAATCAGGTATTCCATCAATGGGTGGCATGGGCGGTAATATGGGTACTCAACAACGCAAACAACGAGATGATTACGACCCATTTGAGTAACGTATTAAGCACATCATCACGGCACAGGCTACATTTCGATTTTCAACTATGCTACACTCTTGATAAGGACTGATGACTAAATAATTTCGACATTGAAATTACAATCAAATGATTAGGGTATCTATTTTACCTATCCGTGAGATTTTATATGTTAGCTGTAAATCGGACGGTAAGAATGCCGTCCCTACATACAAAATTTGTTTCGTAGGGGCATGCTTCTGTATGTCCGCCGGATAAACTTATGGATAGTTGAATAATTACTGATTAAGTCTCAATATTCAGTCCCGAAGTTACTAGAGAGTATTGTAGACTATGCGTAATCGTCGTTTTGAAATTGACTTAGAAAAACAAAAAGAACCACTGTTAGCCATCTTGCGTGAGGTTATTGATGCCCCCGAGAGGCTAACGGCTCATAAATTCAACAAGCTACTTCATCGTAATCCAAAGGTGGGGTCTGGCTTATTTAGTCGTGCCCATATTATTGAAGGCTATCGTGAATTTGCAGGCACAAATGGGCTTCCACCTTATGATGAAGAGATTATCGCCCGTTTACGTCGGAAACCGATTCGTTCCAGTTCTGGTGTTACACCTGTTACAGTATTAACCAAGCCATTCCCATGCCCCGGAACGTGTATTTTCTGTCCGAATGATGTGCGGATGCCGAAAAGCTATCTCTCCGATGAACCAGGGGCGCAACGTGCCGAGCAAAACGCCTTTGATCCCTATTTGCAAACATATACCCGTTTGCTTTCTATGCACAATACCGGACACCCAACCGAAAAGATTGAAATTATCGTCTTGGGTGGCACATGGTCATTTTACCCTGAGTCTTACCAAATTTGGTTCATTAAGCGCATTTTCGACGCTTTGCATGACTTTGGTGAAGGCAATAAACGTAATGTCAATGATCGTCGTCATGAAGTCCAAGAAGCATTAAAACAAACATCTAAATTTCACCCTGAACACAACATTACCAATGTGACCGTCCAAGGAGTGACGATGCAACAGACCTATAATCAGGTCGTGCAAGATGTGTACAAAAACGAAATGTATCGCTCCAATGAACTAGCGACAGATATTGTAGATGGCACCCGTGAACGCTCACCCATTGATGAATTCGCTACGTGGGAAGAGCTTGAAGAAGCGCATCGTTTCAATGAAACCGCCGCTTGTCGCTCTGTGGGCTTAGTGATCGAAACACGCCCTGACCATATCAGCGAAGAAGAAGTCTTGCGAGTCCGTCGGCTTGGATGCACAAAAGTCCAAATCGGATTCCAGAGCCTTAACGATGATGTCTTACGGGCGAATCGGCGTGGGCACAATGTCGCTGCGACTCGCCGTGCTGTGAAATTATTACGCAAAGCAGGCTTTAAAATCCATGCTCATTGGATGCCGAATCTATACGGCTCTACGCCTGAACTTGACATCGAAGATTATGAGCGCATGTTTGCCGACCCAGATTTCTGTCCTGATGAGTTAAAAGTCTATCCATGTTCATTGATAGAGAGTGCAGAATTGATGCAATATTATCAGCGTGGTGATTGGCAACCTTACACCCATGAAGAATTGCTCTATGTGCTGGCTGAGAGCTTTAAACGCACACCTGAATATTGCCGTTTAACCCGTGTCATTCGGGATATTCCCTCAACCGATATTGTTGTCGGTAATCAAAAGACGAATTTCCGACAATTGGTTGATCTGGAATTGATAAAGCAAGAAGCGAAAAGTAATGACATTCGTGCACGAGAAATTCGCCAACAGAAAGTCGCAGAAGATGACTTACGCCTCGATGAGCAATGGTACGATTCCTCATGTGGGCGCGAGGTCTTCATGCAATATATAACTGAAGACCGTAAGATTGCTGGCTTTTTACGCCTAGCATTACCGGATGATAGCGACCCTATCACCGAAGAATTACGCGATTCTGCCATGATCCGCGAAATTCATGTTTACGGTCAGGCATTAGGCTTTGGCGAGAATAGTCCGGGTAGGGCACAACACTTGGGTTTAGGTAAACAGCTTATTGAACGTGCTGTTGAATTGGCTATTGAACATAACTATAAGCATCTTGCTGTGATCTCTGCTATTGGAACCCGCGAGTATTATCGTAAACGAGGTTTCGTTGATGGCGCGTTATATCAATCTAAAACCTTATCGTAAGGGGCGCACGATTGCCCAACGATTGCTTAAAAATACCCACACGTTAACATAGTCTGTGTTATAGTTGTGGGTGTATTTTGTCCTAATTGGTCACAGTAGAGAAAACACATGACCCAACCTTATGATGTTTATGATGATGCGATCAACCGACGACGTACTTTTGTGCGTGTAGGCTTATTTATAGTGATTCTAGGCACCATGCCTTTCTATGTTTTAGGGTTTGTTTTGTGGGGCACAGCGTCAGATGCTAACGCCGGATCAGAAGTTGAAATCTCAACGGCAACCAACACGGCTATTGGTGACAATCAGCCATCAGCAACACCCATAGATACCAACACGCCGGTAGTGTTCGCAACAATTGATCAATTGCGCTCAACGCCTTTACAATACAATCCGCCTGTCGTAATCCCGACGAATCCACCCGCTATCATCCCGACATCAACCAATGCACCGACCTTAACGCTATTCCCAACAAATACACCTGTGCCACAAGCAACCAATACAGGGGTACCGACGAATACAGCACTCCCAACAAACACGGTGATACCACCGCCGACAAACACCACAGTACCAACGCAGGCACCTTTGCCATCAGCAACGCCGTTACCGCCGCCATCAGATACACCTGCACCGGAAGTAACTGCTGATCCATAAACTGAGCTATCATACAAACGTAAAGAAATCGTTTGACCACGACCGCAGAAACAAAGGAATCATAGATTCCTTCTAAAAATACTGCGGTCGTTTTGATTCTTTCGTGATAGTAGTGAATCAAAATTTGAGTATTTTGGATTTTATCGGCTCGTAATTGACCATTGCAGTCCACATTGGTATATTGGTGATAACCACTTGCGATCTTTCTACATTGTCATAGAACATTATATAGGCAATGTCCCTTGCATAGATGCCTCTATTATGGCAATGATAGGGTTTGGCAAACGTCAAAATTGGATCGTAATATCTATCAACTTTAACAATAGATAGGAATCTACCCATGTTGGAGTCACCAGCGCTCTCCATAACACTTGACCGTGATGGTGAAGAACCGATCTATCGACAACTTATTCGCAATGTCCGCCTGCAAATTGAAAGCGGTATGTTAACGGCGGGTATGCGTTTACCAGCTAGTCGTGATCTTGCTAATCAACTTAGTATCAGTCGTATTAGCGTTGTTAACGCTTATGCGGAATTACGCTCCGAAGGATATTTAAGCGCGCACGCCGGACGCGGTACCTTCGTTGCTAAGGATTCAAATAACAACCACAACCCTGTACGTGATGAACCTGATAATAATGGCTCGTTATCTGAACATGCTAATCATAATCGTTCTTTACGAGAAATGATGCGTATGGGCGGGCGTAAACCAGGGGTTATCAGCTTTGGTGGTGGATCACCGCCAATGGAATTTTTCCCTGTGCAAAGTTTACGCGATGCGCTCAACACCGTGCTTGATCGTGATGGTGCGCGGGCTTTGAATTATGAAATGCCAGAAGGTTATGGACCATTGCGAGGCGCGGTACGTAATTATGTGAGCGCATTAGGCATTCAATGTACTGCTAGTGATGTACTCATAACCGGCGGTACACAGCAAGCACTTGATCTTGTGATACAAGCATTACTGTCTGAGGGTGATACTGTCGTAACCGAGAATCCAACCTATTTAGGGATGCTGGATATTGCTCGTACACGGCGCGTAAACATTCATGGTATTGCCACAAATGAAGAAGGCATCCGTTTAGATTGTCTTGAAAACTACATCATCGATAATAAACCGAAATTGATTTATGTCATGCCATCATTCCAGAATCCATCTGGTCACGTCATGCCATTGCATCGTCGTCGTCAATTACTAAATCTTGCGCATGATCACAATATTACGGTGTTAGAAGATGCTGTTTATCATGAATTTCGCTTTGAAGGTGAGGCATTACCACCACTTAAAGCATTGGATGATAACGGTGTTGTCATTCATGCGAGCGGATATACCAAGATGCTACTCCCCGGAATGCGCATTGGTTATTTAATCTCCAATAGCAAGCATTATCAACGCTTGGTTCGGATTAAACGGTCTGCTGATATTTCTACGTCGGGGTTAAACCAACGATCAATTCACCTCATGCTTGAGCGTGGAACACTTTCCGGTCAATTGGAACGTAACAACCGTGAATTACTACATCGGCGCAATGTTGCCTTAAAAGCAGCAAAAACACACTTGCCGCCGGGGTCACGTTGGACGATTCCATCGGGTGGTATCTGCTTATGGGCAGAACTTCCCAACACAGGACCTAATGCCGCAGAACTCTATATCTCTGCTATTCAATCTGGTGTGTCTTATGCCATTGGTAACGTTTTCTTCACAAATGGTGGGGGTAGTTATCATATGCGCTTGAATTATGGTGCGCATACTCCAGCAGAAATTGAGGAAGGGTTCCGGCGTTTAGGGCGGGCATGGCGTGATCTCGCCTGCGATTATGATGATATGGAAAAATCGCCCATTCTTTAATCTGATGTTATTCAGTTTCCTGCTCTACTTGCCTTAAATCCAATATTGGGTCTCAGGCTAAAGTGTCCTTAGAGCATTTCAGCTTGTCAGTTGGTTGAGTTTCCTAGTGGACAGGAAACTAATCAGCAAAAGTAGTTTTATAGTCAACGTGTGAAAATGTAGCGCAGAATGAAGGCACTGTGATTGGCGTACTGCATTTTCTTTGAACTTAGAACTAACTTTACGATGTTTCACGAACTTCTTCCTGTAATTAGTGTACTGATAAACGATTGTGCACACCATATGGGGGGAAGTTCAAAAATATTTTGGACGAAGTGCTGATAGGCTAATAACCTACACATTAATGCACGCTACAATGTTAGATCAATCAAATAGGGCTGATAACTATGTAGCTTCTAGTATTCAAATTTTCATGCAATTTGTACGCGCTTTGTGCAAGTTGCATGAAACTCATATTTGATTAAAAATATGTTAATTGCACATTAAATAACCCAGCCCTGTTATCTCTTAATGTTTAATTCATGCAAACACCCCTGTAATCGTCGCTAATTGATTAATCGAATTTATGTTTAGTGGATTGTGCATAAAATAATTAGCGATAATGAAGGATTTCACAATAAAATCACTTAAAAAAGCCCAAAAGTCGATTTGACTTATGCGGTTCGCTCAGCTAAGATATTCATAAGTTAGTTGTGTGGAGTACACAAAAAAACTTATTAAAAAACATTTTTCTTCAACTCCACACCGCCAATCCCACACCCCGTATAAACGGGGTGTTTCGATTCCAGCCTACCCCGCTTATCGCATTAAATTAATCACATCTCAAAAATACAACACACCCTCCAAAACTGTTATAATCACCCCATAATCGTTTTTACCCAATTCCATAAAAATAAGGTTTGCTGATATGGCAAAACAAAAGAAACAATTCGGTACATGGTCAAGCCCTGTCGATGCCAAGTTACTCGCTAGCGGATTACGCCTCAATGATGTGCAATTTGATACGACCAGCAATCAAGTCGTGTGGTCAGAAAGTCGCGGTAAGCGAGGCGTACTGATGACACAAGCAGGCAATGATGTCCCCTATGAACTGAATACATTATCAGCGCGAGGGGCTGTCGGTTATGGCGGCGGCGAAATGACCGTTCATGATGGATACGTCTATTTCTCAATTGGCAACCGACTCTATAAGCAAGCACTTAACGACAGCAAACCCATCCCATTAACACCTGCATTCGGCGGAATCGCGTCACCACGAGTCTCTGCGGATGGCAAATATGTCGCATTTGTCCACACCTATGACCACGCCGACGGAATCGCAGTAGTTGATACCGAGGGCAAGCAATGGTCACGCAAATTAGCCTATGGCACCGACTTCGTGATGCAACCCACATGGCACCCTGACGGCACCTATCTCGCCTATATCGCATGGGATCATCCCAACATGCCTTGGGATGGCACAGAATTACGCCTGTTAACATTACGCACCGACTCGACCAATATGCCCTACGTCACCGCAACCGAGACATTAACAGGCGACGAAACTACCAGCATCTTCCAACCAGAATTCTCACCCGATGGACGTTACCTCGCCTACATCAGCGACACCAGTAACTACGGGCAAATTTATCTCTATGATTTGGAATCCAAGACGCACACACTCATCACCGCAACGGACGCGGGCAAAAATTGCGATCACGGCAAGCCTGCATGGATTCAAGGGCGACGCACTTATGGATGGGCAGCTGATAGTAAAAGCATCTATTTCTTGCGTAACAATCAGGGATTTTTCACACTTTGGCGTTATGATCTCGCCTCTAAAACTGAAACCCAAATCAAGGGATTAGATGCCTACACCGATTTAGACCAACTCGCCATATCACAAACATCCGACGATATCGCCTTAGTCGCATCATCGACACAAACACCATCACAAGTGATTAGCTTCAACCCACAAAGCGACTCCATCCGTATCCATTCACACTCAATCGCCCTAAATCTATCGCCTGACACGTTCATGAAAGCCGAAGCCATCTCTTGGACAGGCGACGATGGCGAAGCGGTCTATGGCTTGTATTACGCGCCAATCAGTGACCGCTATGAGAGCGCAGGCAAACCACCACTCATGGTCATGATTCACGGTGGACCAACATCACAGACAACCGCCACCTTCGACTATAAATCGCAATTTTTCGCCACACGCGGATTCGCCGTCTTGCAAGTCAATCATCGTGGAAGTACAGGCTACGGCAGAATCTACATGAACAAGTTACGCGGTCAATGGGGCGTGTGTGATGTTGAAGATAGCATCAGTGGCGCACAACATTTGATCGACACCGGACAAGTAGACGGGGATAAAATTGTCATCATGGGTGGTAGCGCGGGCGGATTTACCGTGTTGCAATCGCTCGTCACCAAACCAAAATTCTACGCGGCAGGTGTCGCTATGTATGGCGTTGCTAATCAATTTATGCTCGTACAAGATACCCACAAATTCGAGGAACGGTATAGTGATTCGATGCTCGGCACCTTACCCGAAGCAAGCGATATTTACCGTGAGCGTTCACCTTATTTCCAAATTGATAACTTGGTTGACCCCGTTATCTTGCTACAAGGTGAAAACGATAATGTTGTCCCACGCGCTCAATCCGATAGTATCGTCGCGTCCTTACGTCGGCGCGGTGTCCCGCATGAATATCATGTCTATGAAGGCGAAGGTCACGGATTCCGCAAACCAGACACCATCGAACACTATCTCAACGCCATCATCAAGTTCCTAACCCAACACGTCATTTATAAGTGAGTGAGGTTATATCATAATTTCATGAAATCAAATTATGAACCACAAGCAACGGAAGAAGAATTGGATATGATGCTTGCTAACTGTTATCCAATTACATTGACTGAGAAAAATATTCCTTCTAAACTCCGTCACTTGATCTTTTGTGCACAACGATGGGGAAGCTATGATGATGTTCTTAGGCGTGAATTATTACGTCGAGCCTCTAATCAAACATTACAGGAATTGATTACGCAGGTCGCACCATTCTGCAATGAATTTACTGAGTGGCTAGCCGGTTCCGAAGCTTATCAAGATGATGTATCTGAAGAATATGTTGCATTTACGAAGTTGCGCCTCGCCCTTGACAATGCACAGACGATTCTGAAATATCGTTAATAAACACTTAACAACACAGTAGTCATGCCAGTCCACTTCGAGTGGACTTGGAATCCATAGCCACGTATTTCAATGCGATATACGCAACTGTCCCAGTAAGGATAGATTAGTATGATTGAACATGAATATAGAAAGTATCACTGGTGGCAATTTGGGGTGCTCTTACTATTAACTATCACAGCCATTTCAATTCCTTGGAGCAATAATTTTCACCCTGTACTAGGTATGCTCTTTGCAACAATTAGTCTTTTGGGGATATTATTTACAATTACGTTTTTGATTATCAAACTAATGACACGAAAAAAACGGATACTTGAAGACTTGTTACAAAAAGCTCAAAGTGAGCTCATCCAATGCATAAAACAAAACCCAAATAACTATATAGGGTGTAGCAATGATGAGATTAAGGATTTGATCAATAAATATGAATTGCCGCTTTTGCCTGTAAGTTATCAAAATTTTCTACGTGCAGTAGGGCGTGGCAATTCTCAGAAATCGACAAAGTTAAGTTTTTCCTATTCGGAAATACCACAAATCATGCAAGAGGGAAAAGCAATTTTTGAAGAACTGGGATACAGTGATCAAGTAGGCAGAATATTCTTCTTCGCAAAGCTAGATAATGGTCATAAATCCTTATTTCTTCACTTTCGAATATTTGAGGATGGCGAGTATCTAGAAATATCACAAGAGAAACTTGATACATACCATCGGGATCCAATTATTAATGGGTTAGCAAAGGATTTACAACCTTACGGATTGTATAATCACTTTTCTGATTTCATTGATTTATCTGATATTCATTAGCGTAATCGCCAATAGAAATTCATACTCAATATATCAATTATGCTTATCTGTATCTCTGCGGTTAAAACTGCTTTTGCTTTTCACTATTCTCCCCTTCGCCCAGCGCCAGCGTTTGGGAGAAAGGGTCGGGGGATGAGGGCAAAAAACAACCATTTGGTTCACACAGCACACCGAATCTGTGATATACATGCTATATGGGCACAAATTTTTCTAACATTTAATAAGTCAACCGCACTTATACACAGTCAACCGCCGGATTTTTCGCCCCACCCGCCATCGTTTGAGGGAAGAATCAAATCAACCGCACTTTTTTTATTTTTTTGTGCGGTTGCGGTCAAACTGTTTAGATTGTGTTTGCTCAACGTAGGCTTAAGGTTGCCAATCTAATCACAAGGCACGATTACGAACTTGAATGCTACAATCAAATCAGAATCATGTACAAGGTGAGGAGCAACCATGCCCAACAAATCAATACCCGAACTCATCGACCTATTAGACGTTGGCACACAAGCCGAACGCGAACAGGTTATCGACACACTCTTTGAACACGGCACCGATGCCATCCAGCCGATGGTAGATGCACTAGAGAACGCATCCGTCGATCAAAGCAAGGCAATCGCCTACATCCTGAGCCAAATGGGGAATATGGCATTCGCGCTATTAGCAACGATTGTCCTAGAAAACACAGCATCCGTCTCTAAGATTCAAGGGGCGTTAATCGCGTTAAGCCGGATGAATGATCCGCGTGTGGTCGAGGTCTTAGTCAACGTCATCATGGATGAAACCTCAAACCTGCATGATGCCGCCATGATCTCGTTAACGCACTATGGCAAACGCACCAATGACAAACGAGTCACACAGATACTGCAACGCTTGCTTGAGCATGAAAACGGCTACCTCCGCGCCGAATCAAGCAACTACCTAATCGAGCAATTAGGCGAGGAAACCATTTACATCTTCAAGCCCTTATTGACGCATAAGCTCTACTTTGTCCGGCAATCAGCCGTCGAATCGCTCGGCAATCTCGGCACAGAACAAGCCATTATGAGCTTGCAACCCGCGTTGAATGACGATGATGTCGGTGTACGCATCAAAGCCAAAGCCATCATCGAACAACATGGCTACGACCCAGAAACGCTCAATCCGAGTTAGTCGGCTGGCAATACACCCAAGCCACGCTACCACTCTTGAGCGTCACTTGTATACGACGATAGGCACTGGTTTCATAGCGATCAATCAGTGCTAACTCATCGTCACTTACTTCGATGACATAGCCCTGAACACGACTGCCAGCCTGTGGAATGATGATGGGATAAGTCGCACCTGTGCTGAAGACAAGCTCCTCTTTGCTATAGTCTTCAAGCGTATCAGCAGTCAACTCAGCAACACGCTTGAACACCATGATTTGCACCGTCTTGTATTGCAACGTACCGTATGTGAAGAGTTTCTGCATAGCCATGTCCTCACTCCATCATCGCTAAGTGGCTTAACTGCGCCTTGAGAACATCGACAAACGCGAGGTGAATATCATCCAAACGGCGATCTTTAGCGCAAACCAGCACCGGTTGACTATAGAGCTTGGGCATGTCCTCGATGTTGAGATAGATCAGTTCACCATCGTTGATGGATTGTGCAACATAGCGTTCTGGCAAGAAGGTGATTCCGTCACCCAACGATGCCAAGCGCAACGCCATCACCATCGGCACCTTAATCACCGCGCCACCACTGCCGATGCGTCCATGCTCAACCACAGTATCGACGAAGGCGGTCATCTGTGGGAACATCGACACGCGGAAGATCGTATGCTGATAGATGTCTTGCATTAAAATCGCGCCTTGATGATTATGCAGGTCAGCAAGCGGGTGTGATTTGGCGACAACAGCACGAATCGGGTCTTGGAAGCTGGCAAGTTGCGTGAATTGCTGATTGAATACAGGCGCATTGACCAATCCCAATGTGACCACGTTATCGCGTAACATATCGAAAATGGCTGTTTTAGGGCGTTCCCGAACAAAGATGTCCACTGATGGATAATGCTGGCGGAAATCACGCAATATCTCCACCAAAAAGCTCAATACAAAGGGAGTCGGGGCGGCAATCTTGACTTCACCAAGGCGACCACTCTTGAATTTGTGAATCACCTGTAAACTATCCGCCATGACAGCTAGCATACGCTGTGCATAGGGGAGAAATTGTACACCGAGCGAGGTTAAGCGCAGTTCACGTCCACGACGCTCGAACAATGCACCACCGAGTTCGGCTTCTAAAGTTGTGATGCGGGTGCTAACAGCCGGTTGCGTCAAACCGAGTGATTCCGCCGCCCGTGTGAAGTTACCATCGCGGGCGGCGCGGTCAAAGGCTTCAAGTTGTCCGATTTCCATTGCATCATCCCATAAGAAATATTTATACTTAATCAAGATAACATATAAATCCATTATAGCAATTTTGGCGTAAACTAGAAACATAAGCGCATCACTCAGGAGGTAATCATGACTAAAACACCTAAAAATTCCAAAACGCTCTCAAAAGAACGCTATAATCAATTTGCAGAAGGCTACGTCACCAGTAAAACCCACGCCACAGGCTATGATTTGGAACGATTGCTGACACTGGCACAACCGCAAAAAGAGTGGACGGTCTTAGACATTGCAACGGGAGGCGGTCACACTGCCTTACGATTTGCGCCATTCGTGAAGCAGGTAATTGCCAGCGACCTCACACCCAATATGCTTGATGCGGCAAAAGCACATATCACCGAAAAAGGTGTGACGAATGTTGATTTCCAACTTGCAGACGCGGAGAATCTGCCGTTTGAAGATAACCATTTCGACCTTGTGACCTGTCGCATTGCACCGCATCATTTCCCTGATGTATTCAAGTTTGCACAAGAAAGCTACCGTGTGTTAAAAGCGGGTGGGATTTTTCTTGTGCAAGATCATGTCTTGCCGGATAGTGAAAAAGACGCGCAATATGTGGACGCTTTTGAGAAATTGCGCGACCCAAGTCACAATCGCGCCTTTGCTGAGTACGAATGGACGGGGACATTCTTAGATGCAGGATTCACAGTTGAGCATACCGAGCAACTCACCAAACAACATGAGTTTATTCCTTGGGCAGAGCGTCAAGGATGCCCGCCTGATGTCATTCAACGCTTGGAAGTCCTACTCGCACAAGCACCGCCTATCGCCAAAGCATGGATGCAAGGTCGCGCCATCGGCACACCAGAAGCGACATTCATCAATCATCACTTGATTATCAAGGGGCGTAAACCAGAATAACGCAAATCAAAAAGGGATGGCACATATCACGCCATCCCATAGTTTTATACGAACTTACGCAATGTCATTTACTCGCTGATGCGTTCGACAATCGTTCCGGTAGCCATTCCGCCACCACAGCACATCGTTTGTAGACCGAATTGCTTGTCGTGGACTTCTAAGGCATTGAGCAAGGTCGTCATCAAACGCGCACCAGATGCACCTAACGGGTGACCAAGTGCGATTGCGCCACCATGCACGTTGACTTTATCCATGTCTGCGCCAGTCTCTTTTTCCCAATACCCAATCACCGATGCGAAGGCTTCATTAACCTCGAAGATGTCAATTTGATCGAGGCTCATACCAGCGCGTTTTAGCACTTTATGCGTAGCGGGCACAGGTCCTGTCAGCATCAAATGAGGGTCACTACCAACAGTTGCCGTCGATACAATCCGTGCGCGGGGTTTTAAACCGAGTTCTTTTGCTTTTTCAGCAGTGGTGATAATCACAGCCGCCGCACCATCACTAATTTGGCTACTATTGCCAGCCGTGGTCACACCATTTGGCGTAAACACGGTGTCTAAGCCTGCCATTGATTCTAAGCTGGCATTAGCACGTATACCTTGATCGCGTTCAATGGCGACGGTATTACCTTCTTTGTCAACACCGTCCATTTGGAAGAACTCTTTTTGCAACCAGCCATTTTCAGTCGCTTTTACGGCGCGGATATGACTTTCATAGCCGATTTGATCGACTTTTTCACGGGTGATGCCCCATTTTTCAGCGATTTCATCGGCGGCGATACCCTGAGACACGATATTATGATTTGCCATAATGCCCTCTGTAAATGGCACTTGGCTCATCATGCTTGATCCCATCGGCACCCGTGACATATTCTCCACACCACCCGCAACCACGATGTCTTCTTGACCAGATGCGACCATCGCGGCGGCGAGATGCACGGCTTGTTGACTAGAACCACATTGGAAATCAACGCTCGTAGCAGGGACTTCAATCGGGAGTTCTGCTTCTAAGACGACATTACGAGCAACATTGAAGGTTTGCTCACCTGCTTGGCTGACGCATCCCCAAATGACATGCTCAACGAGCGCAGGGTCAAGATTAGCGCGGGCAAGCACTTCACATAAAGCCCGCGCACCTAAATGAACAGGATGTGTTTGACTTAACCACCCATTACGGCGACCAAGCGGGGTACGGACAGCATCAACAATAACAATTTCACGCATTTGTATAAACCTTTTTAATCTAATTTTGATTTGATTATTTCGCGTGAATATATCATACCCTAAGATATGACGTCAAATCTTAGGGATTTATGATTATGATGGAAAATGTAAGCTGGAGTGTTGATTGATGGCTTAAACGTCAGGTAAATCGAATCCATATGAAACAAGATCGTTAAAACCCAACTGGTGTATTGCATCTAGTTCAATGTGCATAGCAATTAACTTTAAGCGACGAATTTCCTGCTCGACCTCAAAGATACGCCGTAACAGTTGATCAATTTCTTCTTTTTCCTCGCTAGAAATATCATCTTCGCTAAACAAGGTATAGTTGCCTTGCGCTCCATGCCCATAATTACGTTGTGAACTACGGACTAGATATGACCGTAAGCGTGTACGATCATCAAGGAGGGTATCCAGTGTTTGATTGCGGGAATCTAGGCGTGAATTTAAAGCAATGACCCGCTTCTCAATTGCATTTTGTATTTCATGACCTGATTTTTTGAAGGTAACTTTAAGTGACATATATACTCCCACTACCTATGTAAGCATGGACTTTAACTAAACGATAAAGTCATTTGGGGTTATCGTCAATATTGTGAGATAGAGGAAATAACCTAGCCCTGATACACAGGACTAGGGTTAATTAGCTTTGTTGAAGCGCAGGGAGTTCTTCATTACTGTCACTTGATAAACCACCTGTCAAACGACGACGGGTGATCAACATAAAGCCTGCCACAAGTGCAAAGCCAGCAGCGACTTGTACGCGTGCAGGTAAACCGCGTAGGCGTGCGGTCATCCCATTTGATTGCCCCATCAAATCACGTTTAAGTGACTTCATGAATTTATCGGATGGCTCTTGCGGAGAAAAGACATCGCGTAAATTACGAATCATATGGATAAAACCATTAGTCTGTTGTTGTGACGTGCCAAATCGATCAAGAATATGGTCAACGTCATCTTGCTCTGCCAACATTGCATCAGTCAGAGCATCTAACAAATCATCGAACTGTGAATCTTCTGAGTTAGCCATAATTCTAAATCTACCCTTTTTTCCTGTTACTCTCAGAGGAATCGCCTCTGCTTTTACCTATTTCTTGCATCTGTAAGTCATCACGCAATGCGATGAGGGTGCGATGATAAAGTGATTTTATGGCACCTTCAGTACGATCCATAATCACACCGATTTCGGCATTGGCTAAACGATCAACGAATTTCAGCACAAGTAATTGTTGCCGTTCTGCTGGTAAACGCGAGATAGAGTCCATCAGTCGTTGGTGTTCTTCTGCGTCTTCGGCATAACGGTCTGGTGCTTCTGACCGTAAACTGGTAGCAACAAATTCATCCAATGGGATAATCTTGCGCCGACTGCGATCACGATGCCAATTCGCCACGAGATTATGTGCGATACGATAAAGCCATGCTTGGAAGGGCACTCCTTTATCCACATAATTCTCGATATGTGACATCGCCCGAAAGAATACACGCGCTGTTAAATCTTCAGCATCGTGCGGATTACTGGTGCGGTAGTAAACATAATTATAAATCTTTTTTACATACCGCTCATACAATTCACCGAAGGCATCCTGATCGGACTTTGCCAATACGACTAATTCTTTGTCGCTCAGTGATTGATAGTCAACTTGTTTGGGTTTACGATTAAATATATTCATATCACCCTCTAAAACCCGCTTATCGTTTTAACGTTACGCGATTGATGCGATTCTTTTGTTAGAGTTATGTTAGCTTGCCATAAATCGCCAAATAATGTGGTCTTTATACCAAATAGAATACCATCACATAATCACGTTAATATTACGAATAGTATCCTATTTTAATCAACTTAATGCGAATTAATCGCTTTCGTCACCTGATTCAGTTGAATCAAAGGTCGCAAGCAAACCCTGAATTAGCTCGACTTGTTCGTTATCACTCAAATCAGCTTCAGGATGTGTAATCAAGTAGATGGGTAAAGGCATCTCGCCATCTCTGATCTCTTCGACCATTTCATCAACATCAAAGTTATCACCTGTTGAGAAATTAAGTTCATCACGCCCTTCATTGACATCCTTAGTCACAAGCCATGAGACAGGCGCGACGTAAGCATACCAAGGGTAAACGACCTCATTACTATGGCAATCAAAGCAAGCACGGCGCACCAATTCCTCTGTACGAGCACTGTCCCAATCAATAGTATAAGTCACAGGTGGGTTAGAACCGGCAGTTGTAGGGATAATTTGGATAATCAAAAATAAAGCAATTAACGCAAATGGGATTTTTATGCGCCATGATAGCTGGGTTAATCTTTTCATAATGTGTTATGCCATTCATTACAGTATATATGGATAAAATTTCACCGTAGCTTACAGGGTAAAGGTTGTAAACGTTGGCATGACTAGGAAATCATCGAATTATTAAATGAGCATGAAAGCACAAAAATGGATTTATCTTCTCTCCTATATAGCCCGATTTTTTAACCATCCCTCGATAAACGCCCCGCTTCACTCTATAATATGGCGCGATGTACACATTAATACATAAAATCAAGGACAGCACATGACCCAACCGCTGAATTTTCAACAGGTCATTCTAAAATTACATGAATACTGGGGCGATCAAGGGTGCGTCATCTGGGAACCCTATAATGTTCAAGTTGGCGCGGGTACAGGTAATCCCGCCACATTGTTGCGCGTACTCGGTCCTGAGCCATGGCGTGTCGCGTATACTGAACCGAGTGTTCGCCCTGATGATGGTCGCTTTGGTGAAAACCCTAATCGGATGCAAAAATACTATCAGTATCAAGTCATCCTTAAACCTGATCCGGGTAATCCGCAGGAACTCTATCTGAAATCCTTAGAGGCTCTCGGCATTAATCCCCGTGAACACGATATTCGCTTTGTGGAAGATAACTGGGAGAGTCCGGCGTTAGGTGCGTGGGGGCTTGGTTGGGAAGTCTGGCTTGACGGTCAAGAGATCACCCAATTTACCTACTTCCAGCAAGCCGGTGGCATCGAACTTGACCCTGTTTCGGTAGAAATCACCTATGGTCTTGAGCGTATCGTGCTGGCATTGCAAAACAAAAATTCAGCGTGGGATATCGACTGGTTAGATGGGCTTCAATATAGCGATATGATGCTTCAGGAAGAAATCGAGCATTGTCGTTATTATTTCGATGTTGCTGATGTCGATGCGTTGAAGCAAGTCTTCGATACATATGAAAACGAATATAAACGTGCATTAGAAGGCGATGCACTCATTTCAGCATATGATTACGTGTTGAAATGTAGCCACCTCTTTAATGTGCTTGATACACGCGGTGCAATTGGTGTGACGGAACGTGCTAGCTATTTCCGGCGTATGCGGGATATGACCCGTAATGCGGCTAAAGTCTATGTGGAAAACCGTGAAGAAATGGGACACCCACTCATGCGGATGATGGAGAAGTGGGGCGCACCTGCTCTCCAAACCGCCGGATCACCCGCCAAAGACCCTGCTACCGCATCCGATTTGTTGCTTGAAATTGGTATTGAAGAATTACCCGCGCAGGATGTCACTCACGCTTTGGAGCAATTGCAATCATCAGCTGTCGCGCTATTTGACGATTTGAGTTTATCGCACGATGGTGTGTCGGTTTATGCAACCCCACGCCGTTTAGTTATCCACGCGGTTAATGTCACTCATGTTCAACCCGATGTTAAAACCGACGAAAAAGGTCCACCTGCTAGCCGTGCCTTTGATGCGGATGGCAACCCAACTAAAGCGGCACAAGGTTTCGCACGCGGTAAAGGTGTCGATGTTAATGATTTACGAGTCGAAGAAATTGATGGCGGTGAATACGTCGTCGCCACTGTACACAAAAAAGGTCGTCCAGCCGTAGAGGTGCTTGCTGAAGTATTGCCTGAGTTATTGGGTAGTATCAAGTTCGGTAAAGCGATGCGTTGGAACGCGACCAATATTGCATTTTCACGACCATTGCGTTGGCTGGTCGCATTGTATGGCGAAACAGTTATTCCATTTGATTATGCAGGTGTCGCTAGTAACAATGTCACACGCGGGTTACGTCCATACGGCTCACCTGAAATTGAAGTGTTCTCTGTGGGCAAATACATGGATGCGATTATTGAGCAAGGTATCATTCTTGATCCCGCAGGTCGTCGCGCCCGTATCCAAGAGCAAATTCGTGTATTAGCCGATGAAATCAATGGCGTGATTCCTGATAATCCAGCATTATTGGATGAAGTGACTAATCTGGTTGAATCTCCAACGGCATTACGCGGTACATTTGAAGAGCAATATTTAGAACTCCCGCGTGAAGTGCTTGTCACTGTCATGCGTAAACATCAACGTTATTTCCCTGTAGAAGATGCAGACGGCAACTTACTTCCATACTTCATCACCGTCCGTAATGGTGATAACCAACATCTTGATAAGGTCGCACATGGTAATGAGCATGTAATTCGTGCGCGTTTTTCTGATGCCAACTTCTTCTATCAAGAGGACATCAAGAAAAAGCTATCCGAGCATTTGCCACGCCTTGCCACGCTGACATTTGAAGAACATCTTGGTTCGATGTTGGACAAAAATCATCGTGTAGCGGGTTTAGTCGGTGGTATTGGTGATTTACTGGGCTTATCCGCAACAGAAATTGCTATTGCGGATCGTGCGGGGCAATTGATTAAAGCTGATTTGGCGACAAATATGGTCGTTGAGATGACCTCATTGCAAGGTACGATGGGGCGGGAATACGCGCTTAAAGAAGATTATCCGGCAGATATTGCCAATGCTATTTTTGAGCATTGGCTACCACGTCAATCCGGCGATATTTTACCCGCTAGCCCAGCAGGTACATTGTTATCAATCGCTGATCGTTTGGATAACTTAGTCGGTTTATTCGCGGCAGGTCTCGCGCCAAAATCCAACGCTGATCCATACGGGTTACGGCGTTCTGCGCTCGGTATCATCGAAATCGTGACGGCGAAAGCACTCGATTTTGATCTGGTACAAGCTGTTAATTTAGTCGCCGCCGCGCAACCAATTGATGTTTCAATCGAAGCAAAACAACAAGTTCTCGACTTCATCAAGGCGCGTTTACGTGTCTGGCTCGGTGAACAAGATTGGGCACCGGATGTTATCAGCGCGGTTATCGCAGAGCAATCGACCAACCCTTATCGTGCTCTCATCGGCGTGCAAGAATTGACCGAATGGGTAAACCGTGACGATTGGGAAGGTATTCTTGATGGGTTCGCCCGTTGTGTCCGTATCACCCGTAAAGAAACAGACATTTACGATATTGATACAAGTTTGTTCCAGCAAGATGAAGAACAAGCACTCTATGATGTCTATAATGATGCCATTACAAATCTCGATGAAAACGGCAACGTCAATGCGTTCCTGACGATTTTCGAGCCGATGGTTTCTGCTGTTGCGGGCTATTTCGGTTCAGGTAAAGGTGATGGTGTGTTAGTTCATGCTGAGGACACCGCTATTCGTCATAATCGCTTAGGCTTGTTGCAACGTGTGAGCGCATTGCAAAGTGGTCGCGCTGATTTAAGTGAATTAAGCGGATTCTAAATCAACGCTACATAATACAATAAATGAAAACGGGGCGATTGCATAGATAATCGTCCCGTTTGTGTTTTCGCTAAATCTGATTTACTCAGCGTGTTGCGATGGTTTCTTCAATTAACTGCTTAATTGCGCGTGGATTTGCCCCGCTGATACGTCCGATAGGTTGTCCCTCATCAAACATGATAAAGGTCGGTAAAGACTGCACACCGAATTTTTGCGCGGTGCGTCGGCTTTCTTCTGTGTTGAGCTTGACCACTTTGACATCATTACCATATTTGTCTGCCATTTGGTCGATAAAAGGCGCGATATTGTTACATGGACCGCACCAAGCCGCCCAGAAATCAACCAAGACGGGTTTCTTGCTCTTGAAGACTTCCTTGCCAAAGGTTTTGTCATCAACGTGTTTTGCTTTTTTGTCTTTAGAGCCACTCTTTGCTGAGGCTTTAGGTTTTTCTGCGGGTAGGGGTTTATCATTTAGTAAATGATCGACGTGTGCGCGTACATCGGCGGGACGAACACCTTCAGCTGTGGATTTAACATTACGTCCGAAGAATGCAGGAGTCATAGTCACGACTGCGGGAGTTTCTGGATGATCATATTTAGCGTGTGTGCTTGGATTTTCGCTAATATCCACTTTGACGACCAATAATTCGCCTGCGTTCTTCTTGGCGATTCGTTTAACCGCATCATCTAGGGGTTTATTTTTACTACCATCATGCAAAATTAAGACGGCTGGTTGCTTTTGTCCGAGTACCTTCTTAAGTCCACGATCATCAGTTGTAATGGGGGTATCCAGAGTAGGCATATGTAAAATTCCTCTACTTTGTTTGCATCAATTTGCTCTATTGACGTTGCCAGCAGTCGAAATTTTACGTTATTAAATTTACTGATGCGTTAATTTGATTTGCCGCGCAACCAACCAAAGACGTTATTGGTGATGCGTTCTAGGCTGGATTGTGGGGCATTTTTGGCGAGGGTGTTATCAAAGCGCGCCTGCAATTCATCAGCATCGACACCGCCATCCGTCCCGATGACGACCAATTGCGAATAAGGCATAGTATCGCCCCACTCGCTATCATCAAAGGTTAAGGTTGCCCGTTTACCCACAAGGTGCAAGGTGGCGCGTTGATCAGGGCGATCTGCTAGATAGAAGAAGCCTTTTGCGCGATAAATAGTTGTCGGGAGTGTTTCGATAGCACGTTTTAACGCACGATAAGACACAGGTTCGCCTTCACGCCAATGCCATGTCTCGAAAATTGCGCCGTGATCGTGGTCATGGTCGTGATCGACGTGTTCACCCGCAGTATGCACATGCACGCCACTTGATTTTTTACTCAATGCCCGTTCAATGCTGTAATTGCCAACACCGACAATCATATTTAAGGGAACTTGCCCGTGCGTTGTTTCAAAAATACGAGCATCTTTGGCGATTTTACGGATGTAGTCATGCACTTTTGATGATTGTGTTTCATCTATCAAATCGACTTTATTCAGGATGATAATATCTGCCATGCCGATTTGATTGAGCGCGAGGACTTCATGTTCACGTTCAACATCGAGGATATTTTCGGCATCAATCACCGTCAAAACCGATTCAATCATGACCTCTGGAATCGCCTTAAACGTCAATGCGATATCAATTGGGTCAGAGACTCCACTTGCTTCCACGATGATATATTCTGGTGATTGGTCGCCTTTGAGTAGGTTAAGGGTCGCTTCCAGAAAATCACCACGAATGGTACAACAAATACACCCGTTAGAGAGGTTAACGGTATCGGTTTCGTCATCAACATCCACAATCAATTGACTATCAATATTGATCGCGCCGAAATCATTGACCATCACGGCAACCCGTAAGCCATGATCGGCATTTAAAATGTGGTTTAAGAGGGTAGTTTTGCCTGCACCGAGAAATCCCGCTAGGATTGTCATCGGCACAGGCGGTTGGTTTGTTATTTTCTCGCTCATTACCGTCCTTTATTGGAACGAATCTGAGGAAAGGGTGAAACGCAGTTTACTCGAAATGCTTCAATGATAAACCACGACGTTTAATAAATGCAGTGAAGCCGATTTTATCAATTGTACGCAGTTCAGATGTAGATACCCGTACTTTTACGGTTTTACCTAATTCTGGCACAAAGATACGTTTGCTTTGCATGTTAGCATTAAATTTACGACGTGTTGCCTTCATCGAGTGACTACGGTTATTACCGAATTGCGGCTTTGCGCTGCTCACACGGCGTTTTGGTGATCTAGCCATGATAAATCTCCTAAAAAATCAAATATCAACTGACAGTTTGGCTCAACATCTTATAACATTTTTCATCAAATGCCTACGGGGAAGTAAAAAAATTTACAAAAACCCTAGATTACCTGACCAATTCGCTCACTAGCCAAGCGTCCACCAATAATATTACGGGAAACAGGACCGATTTCAAGTTCGGCAAGCGCACCCATAACATATAAATCATCTGCCCAACGTAATTGTTTATCAACAATCGGATAGCCACAATCGGCAATTGGTAATTGATAAGTCGTTATCAACTCATCAAGCATCGCGCCTGCTGGACGATGTGATTCAAAGCCTGTCGCTAAGATAATACAATCAGATTGATAAGTCTGCCCATCATGCGTGTGTAAAGTTACCATATTGCCATCATAACGTGCTGATTCAACCTCTGCGACATTAAATTCAAGCTGTCCTGCATCAATCGCATCATGCAAATCATCAGCGATATTTGAAGGCATCGTGCCGACAAATCGCGCTTGTGTAATCATTTCGCGCCGTTTATTAACGTCTGGTTCAGCATGAAAATCATCTAAGCATAAGCGCGTCACCCAACACGGATCACTATCAAAATGCGCGATTTGTATTTCATGTGGTGAAAGCATGCTTACAGTGTTTGCTCGCTGATTAGCTAGCGTCAGGGCGGTTTGCACGGCACTAATCCCACCGCCGATAATAAGTGCATGTGACCATTGGTTTAAGTCTGCTCGCACAAAATCACGGTCAAAAATATGATGAATTGGTGCGCCTTGCTGGCGTAATTCACGCCCCCAACCCGTCCATAAGGGCTGTTCACTAGTACCAATGGCAAGGACAACATGCTTAGCTTCGATAACGCCCTGTGCCGTTTCGACCAGCCATCTATCATCGCCTCGTATTAATCTGTTGGCACGCCCTTGAATGCGCAATGAGTCGAGATCATATTTTTCAATCATCCACTCACTATATTGATTGAAAAATTGCAATGAGGGGCGATCATAGATTGGAATAAAATCAGCATTGGGACGCCCTTGTTGTGTATCGGCAAATGTCCGAATCGACCAAGGATCATAATGGAGGTTATGGACTTTGGGGGAGCGTAGATACTGCATCCCTGTGTTTGCTGTAAAGTGATTCCACAGAGACAAAGGGGAGTCATGCGGATCAAGCACACGCAAACGATCCCGTGAAACACGCTTGCGCTGGGTTAAATAAAAAGAAATAGCGGTGCCATGAATGCCACCGCCAATGATTAACCAGTCTAACATCGCTGAATTAAGGACTTACTTTTGCCAAAATACGGAGACGCGCATTATTGGTCTGTAAAAATTCTTGGTTACGTGACCATTTTGCCAAACTTGTGCGTATCTGAAGGCTAAAAGGTGCATCGTTGCGTAATTTGACATGCTCACGTTGTTCACGTCGTTTCGCAGGAGACAAGGCAAGGGTAGCCTCGCCAACAGCAAAAATCACATCATCTTCAAAGCGTTGACCCTCTTCGCCTAAAATCGCTTTGTAAAAATCAACCATTTTAGGTAAGTCGTCGCTAACAAATCCTAATTCACTGATGCTATCTACTTGATTGGGATGAGTAGTATCCGCGATATCAGTAGAAACACGGTCTTCACGCGGGGTTACATCTTGGATGAAGAAAGGTGAGCGAGTCCCATCAATCATGGCTGATTTCCACTCTAGGTTAACGCCTTCAGGGGTCATACGTCCACCTGTTTTTACATCACCAATCGTAATGCCACGCGCACGAATTTCTGCGACATCAGCATCAAGATCATCACTCAAAAGTGCGTAACCAAGTATGCCTTCGCCATCATCTAAGAGGCTCAAAAAGCTCATAGCCCCGCCACTAGATGGTCGTCCTGTTGGTGCGAGTAATTCAATGTAACTACCATCTCGAAAGCAAATAAGGGCATTATGTGTAGCACCATCAGCGTGTTCGCCACCTTGGAGAACCGTAAATCCCATATTAACGTAATTTTCGATAGCAATTTCTAAATCATATACGCCAATAATGGCGTGATCGAGTTTAAATGACATAATTTATTTTCCTTTGAGGTTGGCTTCACGTCGTTGTAAAGTGATATATTTCCCACAACAAATCTTCACTTTACAGTTAACATCCCGCCACAAAGGCAGGACACCACTATTCTACATGATTTCTACAAATTACATAGTCAATGTATTGGGTGGTACTATGCCCTGATGCCAAATAAAAACTTCGATGATGGGCAGGGGAACCGATCATCGAAGCAAGGAAACCATAGCTAGAAAGCACAGCCATAAAGACTATGCCAACCTATAAGGTAATAAATTACATATCGCTCATAATTTCAGCGGGACCAGTAACAACATCACCTCCAACGAAAACAGGAGCATCAGCACCTTCTACCGCGCCGAATTCATAAACACCTGCTTCACCTGTGTCATAATGCAACATTGGGAAAACACTATCGCCAACAGCATCCATATCTTCAATTATCACAACAATATGTTCATTTAATCCGGGAGTTAGAGCGCGTACCCCTAAGACTGCACCGGGTGCGCCGTCATTATTGGCATGAATGACCAACCACCCTGGAGCATCAATCAAAGCAGAGTCAATAACGACTGCACTACCCATGTCCATCATGTCACTAATGTGAGCGTTATAGACGATAGACGGAGCCGCATTAATTGGGAACACGAGTACTTCTTCGTTAACAAATACAGGACCATCAGCACCTTCTACTGCGCCGAATTCGTATTCGCCTTCTACACCTGTATCTACATGAAGCATGGGCCACAATACTGAGGTGGCAACTTCTGGATCAAGTTCGATAACAACATTGGTGTTTAAACCAGCTTCAACTTGTGCAAAACCAGCAACAGGACCAGGTGCGCCATCAGCATCAGCGTGAATAACCAGCCAGCCAAGACCTTCAGATAAAACTGATGAAGCAGTAGCAGTCATTGCCATGTCCATCATCATATCCATTCCATCGCCGTGAAGCACGATTTGGTCATTCATACGAACATGAGGAACTGTCCAAATTGGGGTTGTAGCAACAGCACCGTTAATCACAACAGGACCATCAGCACCTTCTACCGCGCCAAATTCGTATTCGCCTTCTACACCTGTATCTACATGAAGCATGGGCCATAATACGCTGGTAACATCGCCTTCGAGCGCGACGGTAACATCCATATTGATTCCTGCTTCAATTTGAGTTGCACCGAGAACCGCACCGAAGGTTTCAGCGTCACCAGAATGAACAACTAACCAACCTGCGGTATCAAGGGTAACTGAGGAAGCAGTATAGCTACCATCAACCATTTGGTCGTGAGCATTAATAACTGCGACAGCAAATGGAGGAGAAACTGGCGCGCCGTCAACAATCACAGGACCATCAGCACCTTCTACCGCACCAAATTCATATACGCCTGCTTCGCCTGTATCTTCATGCAACATGGCATAAAGAGTCGTGGTTGCCATGCTTGCATCAATCCAAACAGCGACTTCATAATTAGCCCCTGCGCTGAGTAAACGGGAACCGATAACAGCACCAAATGAACCTTCGCCATTATCTTGATGGATGACGATAAACCCTGGTCCTGGTGAGTAAATGTAATCAATTGACACGTAGCCATCTAATATAACTTGATCAGAAACTTCTACACTAGCTGTCATCATCATGTCATCTTGCGCCATGAGCGGTACAGCTAATGCTAAAATTGCAATAACAAGAGCAAAACAAAATGTTGCACGTTTAAAAGTGAATTTCATGTTTCTTTCTCCTCGTAAAATGTGAGAAAACAAATGTTATGGTGCAAATTTGCCGGCTATCAATCTGCCCATTACAGTAACTATTCGTGCATAACACCATGCTTAGATGTAAATTGGTTAAAACCTCTCAGCTTTTGCTCATATTATGTGGCGTACCCCTCATATTCGAATCACCATAACCATAATGAACAATTTGTCATCATTTTACGTATAACAAAATTGAGTACTTAAATAATTGTTATTATAGGGAAACACCATGACACACAACCTACGAACCTTCTATACCTTACTCATCACGCAAGTCTTGTCCTTAATTGGTAGTCGTATGACCGGATTTGCGCTTGGAATCTGGATTTATGCTGAAACTGGTAACACAACCCCTCTCGTACTCGTTCCATTGTTCATGATTTTGCCTTATATCTTGCTATCGAGTGTTGCAGGTGTTATCGCAGATCGATTTAGTCGCAAATGGTTGATTCTGCTAGGCGATGCAGGGCAGGCAATTCCAACGTTGATATTATTCTTCTTGTTTACTATGGAAACCTTCCAAATTTGGCATTTATATGTGGCGGTTATCACGCAATCATTCTTTTCATTATTACAAGCCCCTGCCTTCACTGCATCAATCACGATGTTGGTGCCGGATAGTCATCGTAATACAGCCAACGCATTGCGTGAAATCGCGCAGCCTATGGCAGGGTTACTCGCTCCTCCTGTTGCTGGTGTGCTTTATGCACTAATTGATGTTTCAGGGATTCTTGCGCTCGATTTACTGACATTTGTGATCGCTGTTGTCGTCATTTCAGGATTAGTTATCCCACAACCGAAGCAAACAGAAATGACTAAAACGGACGCTGACGGCGACCAAGAAACAGCCCCCAAACAAGATCAATCCATGTGGGGCGACATCAAAGAGGCATTACATTTTTTGACGGCGCGTCGAGGTTTAATGATTATTGCCTTTTATTCAACATTCCTCAATTTCATCACAGTTGGCGCATTCCCCCTCATTTTGCCTTATGTATTATCCCGAACAGATAGTGAACCAATGGTAGGACTCATTCAAGGGGTGTTTAGCTTTGGGTTAATCGCAGGTGGGTTATCAACAACCCTCTTAAAGGGAAATATCCCGCGTGTTCACATTATGATGACGGGGATGATTTTCGCTGGTGTTGGGTTGGCTGTTTTTGGTATCGCAAAAACACCTATTATGTTGATTCTTGTTGGGTTTGCGATGGCACTTCCCTATAAGATGCTCAACGCACTTTCCATGTCAATCTTACAAGTCAAAGTACCGCCCAATATGCAAGGACGTGTGTTTAGTTTATTGATGCAAGTATCTGCTTTTGCGATGCCTTTAAGTTATCTCATCACAGGTCCATTAGTGGATAAAGTCTTAGAACCAGCAATTGGAGGCTCAGGATGGCGTGCGTTTGCGCCCTTACTCGGTAGTGAAGCTGGCGCAGGTATCGGTTTATATATGCTGGTGTGCGGAAGTTTGCTGGCAATTGGGACAATCATTGTGTATGCAATCCCCGCAGTACGCCATATTGAACGCGATTTACCAGATTATATCCCTGAAATAGAATCACCTGAATCAAAAACAAAGCTTGTTTCTGATGATGATTTAGCCTTTGAAGCAACGTAAGATTTTCTAGTCTTCTAGTAGCTCTGCAAGTTGATCGAGGAGATCGTCGTTCTCTTCGATTAACTGGTATCCAATTTCTTTCAGGTTAGCAATATTCTCTGGACTAGCATCATCCATATCATCATTTGTGCCAACTAAAGGCTTTTGAAAGCGATAATAATGCTGTTTGCCATCGTTACAAACGGGTAAAAGCCGTTTTAGCTGATAATCAACGGTCTTTTCCATTGCATGTAGCATCACACTGAATAAATTTTGTGACCAACCCGCTAATCCCCAACTTTTCGCATCTTCATAAGCGAACTTACGATTAACCTCACCTGTACCAAGTGACACGATCAGAAAATCTTGCGCTTCAGGAAATAATGTTTTCCCTTCGATATAAGCACACATTGCGGGGTTGTTAGCAACAACGCCACCATCAATCAAAGCAAAATAATCATCACCACTAAAATTAATTTTTGCAGGTTCAAAAAATGTCGGTGCGGCAACGGTTGCACGGAGTACATCCCGCATCAAGAAATTACATTGATCAGATGTTTGCGCTTTACGGCTACGAAAGAACCAAGGTGTTCGTCGCTCAATTTCGTAGCTGGTAATGATGACATCGGTTAGTGCATTCGATAGCGTGGTATTGCCGAAACAACTACGAAAGACCGCTTCAAGCCGATGGCTACTATATTTACTACCTGTGATGTTATTGACACTTTGTACGCGCTCCAAGAATGTACGGGAGAAGATTTCAGCGCCTTGTTCTTCGTAAAGCGTGATTGCTTGTTCGGCAGTATATGCAGGATTACCATCTTGGTCTGGTTTGGTGATGCCTAATGCCAATAAACCACCTGTAGATGTGCCTGCGACAAGATCAAATAACTCTGCGATGGGGCGTTGTGTACGTTTTTCAATTTCTGCAAGGATGATTGCGGGGATAATCCCACGAATACCGCCACCATCTATAGAGAGGATTCTGACAACTTTTGGCACGATGCACATCCTTATTAAATGTTATTCGATTTTGTAAATAAGGCATTATTTTGAGCGATGTGTGTCAAAAATCAGTATTTAAGTATAAGTAAGCGATAGATATACTGCCGTGCAATCATTATATGATTACAAAAATCGAAATAGTCGTTAAGGTTTTCGAGGGTATAGGGATTAAAACAATTGATAGAAGAGTTCAGTTTGAAGTTTTGGAAGTAAGCTTACTGAATTGGGTAATTAAAAACATTAAGGATGAGAACATCGACATTCAATGCTCCCATCGTAACAAGATTGTTGCTTAATCGTCGAATTCTTCCGGTGGAATATCAAGCGCGGTAAAGCGCATAAAAGCACGCTCCTGCGGGGTCATACCAACGGGATATTCTGTATTCTCATCATAATCTTCCATAATGCGGTAGCCCGTTTTAACATATCCACGTACGGTATGCAGACTAATTCCCATTTCATCTGCCGCTAAACCAGCAGACATACCTGATACTGTGTACAAATAAATGGCTTGCCGAATACGTTCGGTGAGTTCTGGATAATCCCGCCGTTCAGGCAATAAGGTGGCATTGTTAATGCGATCATCAAATAGATGCTCGGCTGCTTTAGCCACACCAACAGTAATGACAAAATCATGCTTCAGCGTATATACAATTGCCCATGCAATATGATAGCCAACTTCTTGCTTGAGCATCACTGATGCAACGCCAGAACGAGCTGCCGCAAGAATATATTCAGGGTCATTTATAATTTCCGCTAAACAGATCACAACAACATCTTTGATGGTCTTGCGTAAATTTATAACGGTGTTTTCAAATTCTTCAACATCGGCAAAATGATTAATGCCAAGTACCACAACATCCGGTAACTCAGTGTCATGAACACTTTTAATATAACGCCACATCTCATCTAACGAGCTTGTTAAATTCATAACCCGCGTTCGACGATCCCATGCGAGGTAGCTATAAATAGCCTGTAGGGCAAAAAAATCAGTGTCCATCAAGAGAACCTTGAGGTTAATGCTCCCAATCCCTGCCATTATGTATTACCCCTTCGCAATCTGCCTAGTTGTACAATCTGCCTGTAAGTTCCTATGACTATATTCCGAATCGCTTAGATTGGCAATAAAATTAGGTAAGATACCCAATCTTAATGGAATTTAAGATCGTCGTACTCAGTTTTTACCCATCATGCTATGATGTGTGCGTTTTCACGAGGATAAAATAGCATTCATTCTCATCTATACTATGTCCGAAATAATACAAACACAAACGGCGAAAATCATTATGACTAAACCGCATATTTTAATGCTCACACCCTATCTACCGTATCCACCCATTAGCGGGGGACGGAGCCGAACCTATAACCTTGTTAAACAACTCTGTAAAGATTATCGCATTACATTGGTGTGTTTTGGTCGTCCAGAGGAAAAACAATTTGACCTGACACCAATGGATGAATTCGTCAAACTTATTGTGGTAGATCGTGACCCAAGTCCGGGGACGCTCAAGGCGGCACGTTTAAGCCTGACATCACTGCATCCGATAACCATGCGTCTCTATAACAATGTGGCAATGGAGCAAACACTGGCTGACATCATCAAAAATGATCCGGTTGATGTGGTTCATGTTGAGTCATTTTATATGGTGCAGAATTTGCCGAATAATCATGGCGTGCCTGTCTTGATGTCCGAACCAGCTATTGAATACATCGTATGGGCGCAACATGCCAAAGTCGCTGATCCTTGGTTTACGCGCCCCGGAATTGCCGTCGAAGCCCTTAAGATGCGTCAACGTGAGCCTCAAGTATGGTCAAATGTTGATCTCGTCGGCGCAATGTCCGCAGTGGATAAAACACTCATGGAACGAGTCGCCCCCAAATCATCGGTTGTCTTAACGCCTAACGGTGTGGATGTGGACTTCTTTCATATCAACCCAGCGATAGAACGTGATTCACAAACGGCGGTTTATATGGGGGATTATAAGTATTTTCCGAATTTAGATGCTGTTTTGTACTTCACCAATGAAGTTATGCCCCTCATCCACGCCAAACGCCCTGATTTCAAATTAACACTACTCGGTAAAGACCCTTCACCAGAATTACTTGCTTTACAAAGTGAGCATGTCACGGTTACAGGCTTGGTTGATGATACACGCCCGTATTTACAAAGTAGTGCCTTGTTCATTTGCCCTCTGCGTAGCGGCAGTGGCACACGCTTTAAATTGATGGAATCACTCGCTTGCGGTTGCCCGATTGTCAGCACATCATTAGGATGTGAAGGCTTAGGCGCGAAAGACGGCGAACATATGCTCATCCGTGATGATCCGCAAGGGTTCGCTGATGGTGTATTAGAACTTTTGGATGACCCCGAACGTGGGCAAGCAATGGGCAGAGCAGGGCGTGAATGGGTAGTCGAAAGACACGCATGGGCACACAGCGCGAAACTCGTACACTCTGCTTACACGCAACTCATGAGAAATTAACACAAAATCGGTATACTTTAATTATATTTGAACAAACACAAAAGGAGCAAAACTATGCTTACTGAAAATGTCGAGCAAGCGTTAAATAACCAAATCAACATGGAACTCAATGCGTATTACACCTACCTCTCCATGAGTGCTTATTTTGAAGATAGTGGACTCAAAGGTTTCGCACAGTGGATGCGCCATCACGCAGAAGAAGAGATGATGCACGCGATGAAACTTTATGATTTCGTACATAGTCGTCGTGGGCGGGTTAAATTACAAGCGTTACCCACACCTGAACATGACTGGGCATCACCATTAGCTGCTTTTGAAGATGCTTTTGAACACGAACGTGCAGTGTCAATTTCAATCGACAAGATGGTGAAGCTCGCACGTGAAGAAGGCGATTATGCAACGGATAGTTTCTTACAATGGTTTGTCGATGAACAAGTCGAAGAAGAAGAAGTTGTCGATGATGCTATCCAAAAACTCAAATTGATGGGGGATTTCTCCGGCGGTCTGTATATGCTTGATCGTGAATTGGCAGAAGGTGCTAGCGCAGAAGAGGGTGGCGCTGAATAAATGCCAACCATCCACCACTTAAAGCCTGAACGGAGCACACTGCACGGGCATTTCTCGCGTGATCTTGCCCCCATATTAGAGATAAGTTCAGGTGATACGGTCATTTGCTCCATCTTAGATGCAGGCTGGGGAATCGAGCCTTACACAGGTGGAGATTATGCACCTAGGCGTGAATTTGAGGGTAGAGTTAAACCTCAAGATGATGGTCATGCGTTAATTGGTCCTATTGCAATCAAAGACGCACAAGCCGGACAAACCCTCGAAGTCCATATCAAAACGATACGCACGGGTACATGGGGCTATTGTATGGCGGGTGGATATAAAAGCCTCGTGAGCGATCGCTTCAACCTGACGGAAAAAGGGATTGTTCATGCGTGGGAGCTTGATTCCGAAAAAAACATCGGACGTAATCATCTTGGACATCATGTAAGGCTAAATCCATTTATGGGTGTTATGGGTATGCCCCCTAATGAAGCTGGTATTCACCCAACAGCACCGCCACGCAACTCCGGTGGCAATATGGATTGTAAAGACCTTGTTGAAGGCAGTCGGTTGTATTTACCAATTTCGGTGGCAGGTGGATTATTCTCCGTTGGGGATGGTCATGCTACTCAAGCGCATGGTGAAATCAGTGGTACTGCAATTGAATGCCCAATGGAAGAGGTTGAACTCACGTTTAATGTTCTGGATAACTTCCCGATAAAAACACCCGTCGCCAAAACACCAACCGCATGGATCGCAATGGGATTCGATGAGAGCCTCAATGAAGCGACATTTTTCGCATTGGAGACAATGTTCGGACTCATGGAAAAATTCTATGAAATTGAACGATTAGATGCCGTTGCCCTTGCGAGTGTTGCCGTTGATTTGCATGTAACACAAATCGCCAATGGTGTACTCGGCGTTCATGCCAGCTTACCTCATGGTGTCATCAGCTAAATTTTATTCACAGAAAAACCAGCGATTTTAGATTCCTAGACTCGCTGGTTTTTATTTTTCGCAAATCATGTTTATTGGTGCATAGAGAAAAACTAACAATTCCTTTTTCAACATCAACTAACAAAAGGTAGTTACTCAAATACTACACGAAATCCTAAGTTCTTGAATCGAATATCTGGATTCAATCCTTGTATCAATTCACTTTGTTCTGTGTCTGAATGCATATTAACAATTGATATTAGAGATCTCCTTTCATCGAACCACGTTGATGTCCATTCATATTGTGACCCCAATAAAGTATTCGCATGTAAATCAATCAATTCTGTCGTTGTTGGCAAACGCCCTCCAACCCATCTACTAAAAAGAAAAGCATCGTACCATGACACATTTGTTGTAAATTGCTGTTTTTCATCAACTGAAGGCACAGCTTCGTACCAATATGTTGCGTCTGATGTTAATATTTCTCCAATTTCGGAATCATCACCATGATAAGGAAGGTTATTATCTGGACTAGCCATCGAACGCCAGATTCCGTATCCTTCCTGTAATCTCCATTTTGTTTTGGCAATAAATGCCAGATATAGCCGATTCATGACAGCAGATGACATCACTTGGTTGCCTTGTCTAGCAATAGTTTTTAGTTCATTCTTAAGCACTACAGTCGAAACAATTGGAGATTCGCAAATATTTTCCAATCTGGACAAACAAAACGGGATCATAAAGCGATTAAGATTGTAAGCATATACTAGATTTAGTCTGGATAGTAATGAGGCGTTATATTCACATAACTGTTTGACTATAGCACGTGCAAGAAAGTACTCGAAGATGGAATGATGGGCAAAAGACATTCGGTTAAAGTTAGTTTTCTTCGTAATTAGCCCAGTGTTTATTAATGCTTTATTATATTTTTGTCCCTTATCTGTCGCTTGAAAATTCAGTTCACTTGAGGCTATTGCCTCAAGATGCGAAAATAGTCGGTCAATTGATAACCTACTACATTGTACATCTCGCGTTAACCAAAATCTTATTGCTGATTCATAAAGATCAGGTAATAAAGGGTCTAAATCTTGTGTTGTTAAATATGGTAATGCATTTTCCAATAAATAAAGTGTAAATGGCAACTGAGCTAGTTGCCTATATGCGGTATTATCTTTAACTTTCTCCCAAATTTCAGATGCACCTGAATTCTCTAGGTATTTCTCACTTTGCTCTTCATTTAAATCGCAAATCTTAAGTATGGTATCTGAAGTTCCAAGTGCTTTACCAAGAGCAATTTGTGATCGATCAAGCAGATCACCAATCGGTCTAAACTGTTCCATTACTTGTGTAATATCGTTATATAACTGTTCAAATACTTGTTTTCTACAAGTCAGAATTATTTTGGAATTGTTTGGGATTAAACCAATGAGTAATTTAAACTTTTTAATCGCGTTTTCACTATGCTTCCCACTAAGAGATATCAATTCATCTAATCCATCTAATATGAATAATATTTTATTATCAGATAACTTGACTGGGAATTCAGGTATACATAAGGATTTGATCTGTTCAAGATGGATAATTTCCTTATCAACCAACTGTGCCAAAGGCAATATAATGGGAATAAGCGATTTATTAATATTAAACTTTGAAGCAATTTCCTTTGCAAGCCACCGAGTGAGCCATGTTTTACCACTCCCAAAATCGCCCACTATGCCAATCCAAGAGTCAGCACTTTCGACCCAATTTCTTAGATAATCTTTTGCACTTGTTTTCACACTATTTTCAGTTTCAACAATTAAATCTATACTTCGATTTGTCCAATCTTGTTGAGTGTAAGTAAGTATCAAATAATTTAGATAATCTGTAATAGATTTGGAAGATTCTTCCACGAGAGGTTGTAGCAATGGTACTAAATGGTCGCTTGGTTTCTTTTGGCTCGCCAAATTAGAGCCTGAGTTAGCAGATTTTGTAACATATTCCATTAGCCTTGAAATAAATCGCTCATCCGGTAGCATACCCAAGTATTGTGGCGGAGTGCCCTTTGACTTTCTAGCATCCCAATATTGATTTAGTACAAAAATTTCCCAATTCTCTCCATATAAAAGTACTGGGAATAATGGTTTTTCCCAATTATCGGCTAGCGTAACCTCTCGTTGAACCCATCTTGAAGATTTTGCCTCAGGTGTCATTACTACAATAAAAGCAGAGCATTCCTTTAAAGCCCCAATGATTTCATTCCACCAATTATCACCACTTCTAAGTTCGGCATTATCTATCCAGATAGTGAAACCATTTTCTCGTAAGTACTTTGCTAAATTATTTGCATAGATACTATTTGAGGTACTATAGCTGATAAAGGCAAATGACATTTGTACTCTCGCCGAACTCTTAATTTAAGATAATATAATTATGTTCACATAAATTTATTTTCGCAAATCCTGTTTATTGACGGTACAATCACCGTTGAAAAATAATTTTAATGGAAAACTGGAGGTGAATATTTGTTAGATGTAAAAGAGCATCTCCGCTCATTAGTAGAAGCACACGCCCCATCAGGACATGAAGCACCAGTACGGGAAATCGTCCGTAAAGCATGGGATGGATTGGTCGATGAGTTTGAAGAAGACAAACTCGGCAGTCTCATCGGCATTAAACGGGCGACAGTCCAACCTAAAGACGGCAAACCCGCACGTAAAATCATGCTCGCCGCCCATATGGACGAAATTGGCATGATGGTGCGCGAAGTCGTTGATGGTTTTGTCTTTGTGCATCGCATCAGTGGCGTTGATAACCGTGTGATGTTAGCGCAAAATGTCATGGTACACGGACGTAAACCACTTGCAGGTGTGGTCGCATCAGTGCCCCCACATTTATTGAGTGCAGATGCCCGCAAAAAATACCCAAGTTTTAATCATCTTATTGTCGATGTCGGATTACCGCCTGATGAAGTGCATGAATTAGTACGCGAGGGTGATTTAATCACGGTTGATGTGCCTTTGCTTGA
The DNA here is from genome assembly GCA_011762755.2 of Epimenia babai. NCBI lineage: Eukaryota > Metazoa > Mollusca > Solenogastres > Cavibelonia > Epimeniidae > Epimenia > Epimenia babai. Next base: position 3,819 of record WURV02174312.1, on the reverse strand, counting down.
ATTACAAGGCACACGAGTCGCTAGTAAAGCATTAGATGACCGCGCCTGTGTGGCAGCAGTCACCGCTTGCCTTGATATGCTCAAAGGGATGCAACACAGTTGGGATGTCTATGCCACCGCAACCGTACAAGAAGAAACCGGCTTGCGTGGTGCGACAACCGCATCTTATAAAATCCAACCTGATATCGCTATTGCATTAGATGTGGGCTTTGCACCGCAATCAGGTGTGAATAGCGAAGATGCCATCGAAATTGGTGGTGGTCCTGGTTTAGGCTTAGGTGCTAATTTCCATGAGAAACTACGCCAAAAGATCAAGAAAACCGCAAACTACCATGAGATCAAAATGCAAGATGATGTCATCCCCGCCGCCAGCGGAACTGACGCATGGGCGATTCAAATTTCACGAGAAGGGGTTCCAACGGCGTTGTTAGAGGTCGCAATCAAGAATATGCACTCACCTGTCGAAATGGGTGATTTACGTGATATTGAACGCTGTGGACGCTTGATGGCACATTTTATCGCTGATTTAGATGCTGATTTCTTAGCGAGTATCGACTGGAAAGATTTACAGTCTGATAAAGCCTCAAAAGACGCAAAACCGGAAAAGGGATAGATATGATATTAAAAGATTTATCTGAAGCTGTTGGTGTTTCCGGTAAAGAAGATGCTGTACGTAAAATCATTTTAGATGCCATCAAAAACCACGCTGATGAGATTACGATTGACTCAATGGGAAGCGTAACAGCCTTCAAAAAAGGTACAGGTAAGAAGCGTCCGCGTGTGATGCTCGATGCCCATATGGATGAAATTGGCTTCATGGTCACCGACATTGATAGTAATGGCTTACTCAAATTTACCAATGTCGGCGGTATTGATGATCGTATTCTCCCCGGATTACGGGTCAAAGTTGGTGATGATCTGATCTCAGGTGTGATTTTGTGGACACCGATTCATATGGGATACGATCAAAATGTGGTTAAACTCAAAAATCTACGCATCGACATTGGCGCAAGTGATAAAGCCGGCGCAGGTAAAATAAAACGCGGTGATCGTGTGGTTTTCGATAGTCAATTTATGGAAATCGGCGACACGATGTTACGCGGTAAAGCCTTTGATGATCGCGTGGGCTGTTCGATTTTGGTTGATGTGTTACAGAGTGGCACTTATGAGGCTGATATATACGCCGTTTTCACAGTACAAGAGGAAATCGGCTTACGCGGGGCGCAAGTCGCCGCGCAAAAAATCAACCCTGATGTGGCATTTGCATTAGAAGGCACAACCGCCCATGATCTCCCCAATCCGATAGCAGATGCTGACGATAATGGTGAAATTAATCCATCATCAAAACTCGGTGATGGACCTGCCTTGACGGTGATGGATCGAAGTATGATTACCAATCCACGCTTGCTCAATTTTATGCGTACCACTGCCGATAAACATGAAATTCCCTATCAGCTTAAGACTGCCCTCGGTGGCGGGACTGATGCCGGACGCATTCATATGGCGAATGGGGGCATTCTCTCTGGTGTGATTTCTGTGCCCTGCCGTTATATTCATAGCCCAACAGCATTCTTGAATCGCAATGACTATGACAACACATTGAAACTGGTGAAATCACTCGTCAACGATGTCACATTTGATGATTTAAAACAGGAATAATTATGGCTGATGAGCAGAAATCTATTCCTGACTTAATCCGTGAATCGTGGGCAAATGATGACCCGACTGGATGGTTTGAAAAACTCTATGCTAGAGCTGAATCTGGTGAGGGTGTCGTGCCTTGGGCGATGATGAAACCAAATCCGCAGGTGTTGGAGTGGGCGAAAAACGCAAACTTAAATGGCGAGGGAAAACAGGCGTTAGTCGTTGGCTGTGGATTAGGCGATGACGCATCAGGGTTGCAAGCAATGGGCTTTGATGTAACAGCATTTGATGTATCAGAAACCGCTATTAAACAATGCCGAGAACGCTTTCCTGATTCTACTGTTAAGTTCAAAGTCCACAATTTATTCAAAACACCAGATGAGTGGGTAGGACGCTTTGACTTTGTATTAGAGAGTCGAACAATACAGTCCATGCCTTATCAATATCATGAGCAAGCCATTACACAAATTGCGTCCTATGTCGCTAAAGATGGGCAAGCGTTAATCTTGTGTCATGGGCGCGAACCAGAACAAGAAGCGCATGGTATTCCGTGGGCGTTATCCCGTAAAGAATTAGTACATTTTGAGCAATCAGGTTTAACAGAACAATCATTTGAAGATGTCGGCGATGATAATTTGCGACGTTTTCGGGTGGTGTATAAACGATGATTTTGTTTATTCAATTGAAAAGGGGTAATTGTGAAAGCACTGATTAAAAAATTAACCGAAGCATGGGGACCTTCGGGTTATGAGCATCACGTCCGCGCAATAATCCGCGAGGAAATCGAGGATTTAGCAGATGAGATTACGGTTGATCCCCTCGGTAATATGATTTGTCGCGTAGGCTCTGGCGGGAAAAAAGTGATGGTCGCCGCCCATATGGACGAAATCGGCGTGATGGCAACTTTCGCGGAAAAAGTGTCTGGCTACTTACGGTTTTCTCAGCTTGGTGGTTTAATCCGTCCTGCATTGCAAGGTAATCGCGTCAAATTTGAAGACGGCACGATTGGCGTGATTGGTGTGCATCGAGGCGTGAGTAACCCCAAACTCGAAGACTTTTTTATAGATGTTGATGACGGCAATGGGACATCATTCCCTGCTGGACAACCTGCTTCATTTTGGCGTGAGATGGAAGAACGCGGGAATCGCCTCATTGCTAAGGCGATGGACGACCGCATTGGGTGCGTGGTGGCTATCGAAGCGATGCGTAAACTCAAGAAAAAGGCATCCAATGAAGTTTATTTCGTCTTCACTGTGCAAGAAGAGGTCGGATTACGTGGTGCAAAAACCTCTGCTTATGCAGTTGACCCTGATGTTGCGATTGCACTCGATGTAACCGGCACAGGTGACACGGCAAAAGGCGCAAAAATGATGGTTAAACTTGGCGGGGGCGCGGCGATTAAAATTCACGATGGCGGGCATGTTGTTCCCCCTGCTGTTATTGAATGGATGACGAAACGTGCTGAGGCTGATGGCATTCCTTATCAACGCGAATTATTGACAGGCGGCACGACGGATTCATCTGCCATTCAAATGGCGCGGGCAGGTGTACCCAGTGGCACGATCTCTATTCCGTGTCGTTATGTACACACGGTAAGCGAAACAGTTGATGTCGGTGACGTACAAGCGTGTATTGATCTGCTAACAGGCTTGGTCAACAACCCAATCGAATTATAGAGCTAGCTAGAATCAAAAAGGGGATGACACCGTTTGATGTTCATCCCCTTTTTTGTGTGTTGTGTTTAAGCTTAACCCTCTAACAACGTATAAGCATTTGAAGCGTAATCTTGCGCAGAGCCTTTAACGGGTAAAAACTCAACATTGTAGGCTTGCGCTAACATTTTTTCACTATTCACCCGTACCTGAAGTTTTTTGAGGTCAGGATCATTAGCTTCAACTTCAATACCTGCCTCAATCAGCATTTCCGTTAAGAGCAGATGCTTCTTACTTTCGATCAATAAGCGAGAAAGATCAACCAAATTGCTGACAATACTATCTTTGTCATTACCTTCATAACCAAGGTGCAGAGCTTGACGATATCGTAACACAGCCTGACCTAATTGATTAGCTTGAACGTTGGCATAGCCTAAACTTGCCAGTTGTTCCGCCTCTTGTGATTTATCTTTGACCTCACGCGCAATATGTAAACCGGAGGTATGGAAACTAATCGCTTCAC